>CAUYLG010015011.1:0-18429 GCA_963573385.1 Cacajao melanocephalus | reverse complement strand
TATTCCCTTGAGCAGTGGTTTGCAGTTCTCCTTGAAGAGGTCCTTCATATCCCTTGTAAGTTGTATTCCTAGGTATTTAATTCTCTTTGTGGTGGTTGTGAATGGGCGTTCACTCATGATTTGGCTCTCTGTTTGTCTGTTATTGGTGTATAGGAATGCTTGTGATTTTTGCACATTGATTTTGTATCCTGAGACTTTGCTGAAATTGCTTATCAGCTTAAGGAGATTTTGGGCTGAGACGATGGAGTCTTCTAAATATATAATCATGTTATCTGCAAATAGACAATTTGACTTCCTCTTTACCTATTTAAATATCCTTTATTTCTTTCTCTTGCCTGATTGCCCTGGTCAGAACTTCCAGTACTAGGTTGAATAGGAGTAGTGACAGAGGGCATCAGGATAAATTGATCGATCCATCTCATGCACTTATTTTGGTACTCTTAAAACACAAATCAGTTTCATCTTTGTGATCTATTCAATAGCTTATGCCCAGCAACTAAAGCAGCTGGAAAAAGCAAAATCTTGCTAAAAATACTAAATTTTGTAGGACCATAGAAATATGTCCTATAGAAGAAGATGTAGGGACTCAAAATAATATTTTTATTTCAAATTGTGCACCAAGTTGCCAAAGGGCACAGCAGGAAACTTGCAAGGCTAGTACAAGCTATTTTAAATTTTCAAGCGAAGCATATCTTGACATCTGTCAGGCCCTGCCTGAACTCCTAGCCTACAGTAAATCAGTTTCACCATTAGATAGCACTACATTCCTTTCATTGATGTCAAATCTTTGCGAAGCCGAGCTTCTGTGGTTACTGTGATTTCTTTAAAAAGCAAATACAGTACTGTTTGGAAATCAATAGAATAGTAAATTTTGTGTTGTTTTTGTTTTGCCTAGAGGTGCCATAAGAAGTCTCTAAGGCACAAAGAACACCACGAACGAAGAAAGTTTGAGAGCCTCTGGAATAATCCATCCAACAATGAACAAATATTTAAGAATTTACCAGATCCCAGGTGTCATTCTGGGTGCTGGAAATAGCAGCGATAAAACAAAACAAAGTCTTAACTGTAATGGAATTTACATTTTAGGTAGGAAAGATGGATAACAACAAATGAATTTGCACGTCAGTGTGAGATGAAGAGCAATTAAGTGTCATCCAATTCTACTTCGATTCTCTTAATCCTCTTTAAAACTCTGTAGTTTCCCACCACCTATTAAAGTTTAAATCCTTAGTCTGGACTTCAATCCCTCCACAATATGCCCAATAATTTAATTATTATAATTTCTTTCTATGAGATTCCTTGAGGTAGAGTTTCCTTGGTCATTTAGGAGAATGCATCATCTTCCTTATTAGGACATAAGCTAACTTGAGGGAAGGGACAGAATCTCATTCCATTTTATATTCCTTTTATCACTAACATCGCTTCTGGTCTACAGAAATTACTCAACACATAATTGTTGGGTAAATGAAAGACACTAGATAATAGCAGTCAACAACAAACAGGACTGCTTCAATTTTGCACTTAGCACTGAAACTAACACTCCATTACTGATATGTTGTCTAATAATCTTAGTGTATTCCACATTGGAAGTTTAAACTTATAGTTTCAATACAGTCCCACACGTTTGAGACTCTATCTAGAGTTACTCCTCATTGAGAATCTCAAAAGATTACTAGTCAGGTTGACTTCAGGCAACAGAAATGAATACCTGATCATCAGCAGACTTCAATGAGAATAACAATGATGTGTACGTGATGGCTTCACTCTCTACTCTGGCCTGTGGGGACATTTCTTGTGTTACAACATTCAGCACTGGCTCACCTTGTCTGGCTGGTCTCCACACTCCCATGCCCCAGGGTAGGGTCTTCAGGATGTTCCTGCTTAAACATTTTATGCCAAAGTTAGCGTGTGCGGTAAACAAAGAGCCACTGTAAATAAAATAAAAATGAGTGAAAATGAGTGAGGTTTGACAAAATAGTGAAATAACTATTAGAACAAAGAAAATAAGAGTTCTTCAAGAGAATATCTTCTGGGGGGTCAGCAGGTAGACTGGATTAGGGAATCTAGGGGGGGCTACTACCCCTAAAGAAGAATGAGCAGCCATTTGTGAGGATGACTTTAGTGAAACATCCTTCTGTAACAGCAGTCTAATCAACACAGGATTTAAATAATTAAAAGAAATATCTGTTACCACCCATCTTGGTTTACCAGCAACTGAGGGTTTTCCTGGGACATGGGGCATTCAGTGCTAAAACCAGAACAATCCTGGGCAAACTAGGATAGCTGGTCACCTAAAATAAATCCATAAGCCAGCTTGAGGACCTAACATGAGAAACATCATTAAAAATGTTTTAGCCGGGCACAGTGACTCACACCTGTAATCCCAGCACTCTGGGAGGCCAAGGCGGGCAGATCACCTGAGGTCAGGAATTCGAGACCAGCCTGGCCAACATGGTGAAACCCCCTCTCTACTAAAAATACAAAAATTATCCAGGCATGGTGGCAGGTGCCTATAATCCCAGCTACTTGGGAGACTGAGACAGGAGAATTGCTGGAACCTGGGAGGCAGAGGTTGCAGTGAGCCAACATCACGCCATTGTACTCCAGCCCAGGCCGACAACAGAGAGACTCCATCTCAAAAATAAAAAATAAAAATAAAAATTTGGAGACGGAGTCTTGCTTCGTTGCCCACGCAGGAGTACAGTGGTGTGATCATGGCTCACTGGCAGCCTCACTGCCCCTGGGCACAAGCAATCCTCCAGCCTCAGCCTCCTGAGTAGCTGAAATTACAGGCGCATGCCACCATGCCCAGCTAATTTTGTTGTTGTTGCCCAGGCTAGTAACAAGCTCCTGGGCTCAAGCGATTCTCCTGCCTCAGTCTCCTAAAGTGCTGTGATTACAGGAGAGAACCACCGTGTGTGACCAAGCAATTGTTTTTTTTTGAGACAGAGTCTTGCTCTGTTGCCCAGGCTGGAGTGCAGTGGCACAATCTTGGCTCACTGTAACCTCTGCCTCCTGGATTCAAGCAATTATCCTGCCTCAGCCTCCCATGTAGCTGGGATTACAGGCACATACCACCATGACTGGCTAATTTTTGTGTTTTTAGTAGAGACAGGATTTTACCATGTTGGCCAGGATGGTCTTGAACTTCTGACCTCATGATCCACCCGCCTGGGCCTCCCAAAGTGCTGGGATTATAGGCGTGAGCCACTGCGCCCAGCCTGAGTAAATTTTTATTTGAGAAAGTTATTTAACCCTTTTCTGGGCCTCACTTTCTTCATCTGAAAAACAGGACTGATAATAGTCCCTATATCCTACAGTGGTTGTGAAGATTCAACAAACTGACAGGCAGAAGCATGGAGCATGAAACCTGAAGCATGGAAAATTACTCAATACATTTCATCTCTTGTCATTACTGGTTTTCTTCTATGGGGCATTTATGAATTTGTACCTCATTTCAGTGTAATGAGATGACAAGTAATTCTATAATCTTTTTATCAAAAACATATGCACACCATAACTTCAGCTATTCAAGACTTAGCTGCCTATAACTTTCCACTGAACATGGATAGTCTTTTAAGAAAGTCTCCTGGCCAGGGACAGTGGTTCATGACTGTAATCCCAACAGTTTGGGAGGCTGAGGCAGGAGGGTCACATGAGCCCAGGAGTTCCAGACCGGGCTGGGCAACATAGCAGACTCCATCTCTACAAAAGATATTTTTTTTTAATTAGCCAAGCATGGTGGCACGTACCTGTAGCCTTTTAAAATGTTTTTTAAAAAGAAAACTTCCTGGCCAGGTGCAGTGGCTCACGCCTGTAATCCCAGTACTTTGGGAGGCCGAGGTGGGTGGATCACCTGAGGTTAGGAATTCAAGACCAGCCTGGCCAACATAGTGAAACTCTGTCTCTACTAAAAATACAACAATTAGCCGGGCGTGGTGACGCATGTCTGTAGTCCCAGCTACTCAGGAGATTGAGGCAGGAAAGTCATCTGAACCCAGAGGCGGAGGTTGCAGTGAACCAAGATTGTGCCATTGCACTCCAGCCTAGGAGACAAGAGCAAAACTTCATCTCAAAAAAGAAAAAAAAAAAAAGGAAACCTCCTGATGGTGACTATTAAAGCTAAAATAAAATCTAACAGTTGACTCTCACAATCTTCCTGCCTCAGCCTCCAAAAGTGCTAGGATTATAGGCATGAGCCACCACACCCAGCAAAACACATATTTAAAAGAACTATGTCAGGTTGGACACAGTGGTGCCTGCCTGTAATCCCAGCTAAGAAGGAAAGATCACTTGATCCCAGGAGTTCAAGACCAGCCTGAGCAACAAAGCAAGATCCTGTATCAAATTTAAAACAATAACAACAATATGAGCCAGAGGTAAGGTGTTAAATAAGCTTTTATAACCTTTGAGCCCAGGAGGCAGAGGTTGCAGTGAGCTAAGATCATGCCACTGCACTCCAGCCTGGGTGACAGCCAAACTATGTCTCAGAAAAAGAAAATAAAAGAAAGAAATACCTGAGACTGGGTAACTTACCTTAAAAAGAGGTTTAATTGGCTCATGGTTCTGCAGGCTTTACAGGAAGCATGGTGCTGGCATCTGCTCAGCTTCTAGGGAGGCCACAGAAAGCTTACAGTCATGGCAGAAGGTGCAGGAGGGAGAGCAGCCACATCACATTGGGAAAGCAGGTGCGAGAGACAGTGGAGTGGGAGGGGCCACACTTCACAACAACCAGGTCTCCAAATAACTCTCTCACTCTCTATCACCAAGACAACACCAAGCCGTGAGGGATCCACTCCCATGACCCAAACACTCCTTCCCACCAGTCCCCACCTCCAACACTGGAGATTACAATTCAACATGAGATTTGGGCACAGACAAATATTCAAACTATATCATACATGTTTGACTCTATCGCAAGATTAAGATTTTCCTACTTTACTAAGTGAAGAACTTCGCCACCCCTCCACGCTTAACTGGGAATACTTTTTCAGTGTCTAACATAGGCCCTAACAGGAATCGAGATTTACATTCAAATGGAGTCATCCTATACTATTGCTCTGTGATTTTTAGTTTGTGTTTAAAATGAGTTGTATTATTGTACGCATTTTGGTTTCAAACCATTTGGATCTTTTTTAACTTTTTATGCCCAAGCATCTCCTGAATAAGGAGAAGGATGGATCATAGCTATATCATGGCACCGTTGACTGAAATTTGAGAACTTCACTCTCAACTACCCTATCCCTCATTTCCTACCTCCCCCAACAAATGAAAAAAGTATACTTCTCCAGAGATATCAATTTTCCTAGACTTTCATATTCCTTCTCATTTGAAACCTTATATTAGTTTGCAGGGGCTCTCATAACAAATGCAGAGACTGGGTGGCTAAACAACAAAAATTTATTTTCACACAGTTATGGAGGTCAGAAGTCCAAGACCAGAGTGTCAACAAGGTTATTTCTTCCGAGGCCTTTCTCATTGACTTGCAGATAACCGCCTTTTCCCTATGATGTCACACCATCTCCCCCTCTGTGCATATCTGTGTTCTAATCTGTTCTTCCTATGGGGGCAACAGTCATGTTGGATTCGGGTCCAGCCTAATGACCTCATTTTACATCTTTAAAGATTCTGTCTCCAAACGTAGTCACATTCTGAGGTAATAGGGTTTATGACTTAAATATGTGAATTTGAGGCGGATACCATTCAGCCTATAACAGACCTTTATTTAAGAGTACATTCAGCTGGGTGCAGTGGCTCACCCCTGTAATCCCAGCACTTTGGGAGGCCAAGGCAGGTGTATCATGAGGTCAGGAGATCGAGACCATCCTGGCCAATATGGTGAAACCCCATCTCTACTAAAAATACAAAAAAGATAGCTGGGCATGGTGGTGCACACCTGTAGTGAGCTACTCAGGAGGCTCAGGCAGGAGAATCATATGAACCCGGGAGACAGAGGTGGCAGTGAACCAAGATCACACCACTGCACTCCAGCCTGGATGACAGAGCGAGACTCCGTCTCAAAAAAAAAAAAAAAAAAAAAAAAGTACAGTCATGTTTCTATAACATATACATTCAAATATTAATTTTACCAAGAGGAACTATGAGGTTACTGTACTTTACCGAAATTCTGAATCAAGAACTACATGTTAGAGAACTACAACATCAACTAGGGTTTCCAGTTATTCCACTTACAGGCAGGGATAGAGACAGTTTTGCTACTTAATTTGTTTACATTTTTCCCTTCGGATTTACTGCTCATTTATGCTTCTGTTCATCAGAATGGATGCTTACTGGAAAACATACTTATCTTTCATGTTAAATCATTGTCAGAAAATAATGACATCAACGGAAGCCAATCGCTGTTGAGGAGACATAATCATTCAGCTTTCTGCACTTGGTAAAAATGAAGTATTTGAAATGCTTAATGCAGCCACTTATTATTCTGTCATCCGGCCATTTCCATCTCCCAGTGAGACTCAAGCCTCAATTGCATCTGAAA
Organism: Cacajao melanocephalus; assembly: GCA_963573385.1. Taxonomy (NCBI): domain Eukaryota; kingdom Metazoa; phylum Chordata; class Mammalia; order Primates; family Pitheciidae; genus Cacajao; species Cacajao melanocephalus. The sequence goes on along the minus strand of CAUYLG010015011.1, from coordinate 11,930 downwards.
TTTATGCAGGATCTATTACCTGTGCCGTTTGATAGAGCACAACCTTCTTTCAAAGTACCTACTGGGGAGTAATTTCTCTTTGCATAATTTCCGCATTGATTTCCAACTGCCTGAATAACAATCAAGGCACAGATTAATCTCCTACCCACCTGAATTCTTTAACTCAGGTATTATTTTCATCTATTAATATTAAACTTGGAGTGAACAATTTCAAACATCTAACCTGCAAAAGGTAATTACGGGGACAGAGCACAGTGGCAGATTTGAGCTGGCAGGAACTTCACTAACTTGCTGTCACAATGGGGTCAACTTGTTTCAACCTTATATGTGAGCAAAAGGAATAAGCGTCCTGAGGAAGTATTTTACTTATTCTGGCTCAGAAATAAAGAACATTCCTTTGACAAGGGAGATAACGCTATCCAGCCTATGATTGCTATTGTTTTTTAATTTCCCGCATGTGTGATAAACATAACTTCAGCTTAGAATATGGATATATTGCGAGAAAGGTCCTGAGAATATTCATTTTCATTATCACAAGCAATGGGCTGCACAGAGAAAGAGACTGAGACGCTCATATTGGTATTTGGTTGTCTAACATCTCCTGTGATAATCAGCAGTCCCAAGATCACATTAAACCAGAGCCCCAGTTAACATGGAGAGACTATTATAAACTGCCACAACAGGTGACTTCAGCACCTCAGATATGTTAGCAGGTGGAAAAGAGAATATTTCAAATGTCCTCCATTCATCATCAATAACCAAAAAGTAATATGTTTGATCTAAAGACTATGATCATAAGTCCATATAAAAAGTTCTCCAGGACATATCCCACTCCACAGCTGTAGATACTTTCCAAATTCAAGGGACACACAGAACGTCGTATCATAAATATTTCAAGAATTAATTGATTTATAAGCAAAGCACTTCTACATCCAGGAAAATCCATTTTGTGAATGTGGATGGAAGGAAATGAGCAGGTAATAGATTCATGTTTCTCTTTTCAAAATTACATAAGCACCAGGTGCAGTGGCTCACGCCTCTAATCCCAGCACTCCGGGAGGCTGAGGCGGATGGATCACCTGACCAGCCTGACTAACATGGTGAAACCCCATCTCTACTAAAAATACAAAAATTAGCTGGGTGTGGTGGTGCACGCCTGTAATCCCAGCTACCTGGGAGGCTGAGGCAGGAGAATCACTTGAACCCAGGAGGCAGAGGTTGCAGTGAGCTGAGATGGTGTCATTGCACTCTAGCCCGGACAACAAGAGTGAAACTCTGTCTCACATAAATAAATAAATAAGCCCCGAAACTTGCATTAAAATCTGAAAAAACCACAAACATCAGTTAATCAAATAATCAATTAATGGCCTTTATCTAACACGCACACACACACACACACACACACACACATACTCTCTTTCTCTTTCTGTCTCTCTGTCTCTGTCTCTGTCTCTCTCTCTCCATATTTTCAGATTTTTTTTTTTTGAGACAGGGTCTCACTCTGTCACCCAGTATGGAGTGTAGTGGCACAGTCAAAGCTCACTGCAGCCTCAACTTCCCTGGCTCAAGCAATCATCCTAAGTAGCTGGGACCACAGACGTGTGCCACCACACCTGGCTAATTTTTTTTACTTTTTGTAGAGATGAGGTCACCCTTTGTTGCCCAGGCTGATCGGGAACTCCTGAGCTCAAGTGATCCTCCTGCCTTGGCCTCCTCAACTATTGGAATTACACGCATGAGCCACCATGACCAGCCCAGTTTTCCTGAAACTTCTAAGACAGTGCTGAATCGCAGGATCTATTTACAGATGCCAGACATCCCACCATACTCTTCTACTCCTAGACAGACAAAGAAGAACCTCTCCAGTGTTAAGTACACCTATTTCTTTCTCCCTCCCTCTAATGTAGGAGGGCCAGGCATATGCCTTTTAGCCCAGCCCCCAACCCCCACCAAGATCCATGGCCCATAGTAGGTCATGTCTCCCACTCCCTCTCATTTTACTATAAAGAAGCACCTTCAACACTCTGTTTGGAAATCTCCCTAACTAGATCACCCAGTTCATGACGTGTATTTTCTACTCTCTGTCTTACCTCATGTGACAGTGTTACACTTTTTACCACTGCACAGTAAGGACCCCTGTTTCTCCAATCTCCAGAAACATTTTCCACATTCCAGGAAGCCCTCACTGGCAGTCTTCTGAAAGGTCTTCAAGCTTCTACTAAGCATCTCTTCAAGACACCTCAGGCTTTTACTTACACTCTCCTCAAAATCCTTCCAGCTTCTGCCCACTGCCAATTTCCAAAACCACTCCCAATTTTTTTTTTTTTTTGAGACAGAGTCTCGCTCTGTTGCCAAGGCTGCAGTCCAGTGGCTCAATCTCAGCTCACTGCAACCTGCACCTCCCGGGTTCAAGCAATTGTCCTCAGCCTCCCAAGTAGCTGGGATCACAGGCTAATTTTTTGCCACCACCACACCAGGCTAATTTTTTGTGTTTTTAGTAGAGATGGGGTTTCACCGTGTTAGCCAGGCTGGTCTCAAACTCCTGGCCTCAAGTAATCCGCCCACCTTGGCCTCCCAAAGTGCTGGGATTACAGGTGTGAGCCACTGCACACAGCCACTCCCATTTTTAATTTTTAATTTTTGTTATGACAGCACTTCACTTCTAATCTTTAACAGTTATCTAATGCCACATAACGAATTATTCCAAAACTTAGAAACTTAAAATAACAATCAAAATGTATTATCTCACATAGTTTCCATTGGCCAGAAAATTGGAATTGGCTTAACTAGGTGTTCCTGGCTGAGAGTCTCTAATGAGGTAGCAGTCCAGATACCAGATGGAGCTACAGCCTTCTGAAACCTGACTCAGATTGGAAGGTCTGATTCAGAGTTGGCTCAGTTACATAACTGGCAATTTCATGCTGGCTGTTGCCAGGAGACCTCAGTTCCTCACCATGTGGACCTCTCCATATCTCTGCTTGAGAATCCTCATGACCAGGGACTGGATATACTCTCTTGTCTAAAATAGCTGAAAAACAAGATGAAATATATAAAACAGTATTCAGATATTAGACATTAGGCAACATGAGACAGTAAACCCTAAAGACCCGGCATGGCAGCTCATGCCTATAATCTAGCTCTTTGGGAGGCTAAGGCAGGAGGATCACTTGAGCTCAGGAGTTCAAGACCAGCCTGGACAACATAGCAAGAAAAACTAACCTGGCATGATGGCATGCACCTGTAGTCCCAGCTACTTGGGAGACTGAGGTGGGAGGATCACTTGAGCTCAGGAGTTCAGGGGTACAGTAAACTATGATTGCACTACTGCACTCAAGACGGAGCAGCAGAGCAAGACTCTGTCTCTAAAAATGAAAAATAAAACAAAAATTTAAAAAGACATTAATCCTGAGAGAGGAAGAGCAAGTGAAATAAAACCTAGTCATTGCCCCCAGTTTCCTTCCTGAAGAGTTTCCAGAATACAACATGGAAAAAGAAACTGAGGAGAAGCCTGGGGATCACTTTAAGATGAAGAGACAGAGCTGAGAGTCTGGGGGTAAGGGAGTCGGGGACAGATAGCGTTCATAGGGCAGAACACCAGAGAGAGAGCTGAGAGCTCTGGAGATCAGCAGAGGGACACCTCAAGTTTTCAGCTGAGTACCGATCAGCACTTGTGTGAGGGGAATACTCCATGTCAGGGAAAAACAACCAAAGAAAAGCAGAGGGGAAAGAACTCACACAGGCTGGGAAATATTCATTCCCTCCTAGTAGAAAAGGCCTCCACAGTGGGGCCAAGTTAGTCCTAAACTAGGAGCTGCTCTGGTGCTTCTCAACAGAAACTAAAATCAAGCCTCACAATAATTAAACTGTTCCATGTAACTTAATTGCATCCCAGAATATGGTTCAAGAATATTGATAGCCATACAAAATATCCAATGTTCAATGGGTAAAATTCAAAATGTCTAGTATCCAGCAAAAATCATCAGGAAAACAAAGAACCAGGAAAACGCCACCAACAGTAAGGAGATCAATCAATGGGAAGACTCAGAAAGATACAAGCAATAGAATTACCAGACAAGGACATTGAAACATATATATGATATACTTCTTATGTTCAAGGGGGTAAAGATTGAGTGTGTTGAGAAATGAAAGACATATATAAAGAAGATGAAACTTTAAAAGATGAAATACAGATCAGGCTTGAGAGGATGGCAAACATAAGAACAATATCTCAGTACCATGTGTAGGGTACAGGATGGCATGTATTAGGGTTGGTTATAGTAAACATAAGTCATACTGATCTCTGAAAGACTAAATTTTAAAAAACTGAACAGAAGCACATAACACAAAGTTATATAGTAATTATTCATGATTCTAAAAAAGTCGTGTATGGGATACATGGTAATATATAATATGATGAATATATTTAGGAAAAACTTGGTAGAGATAGTAAATATTGAAAGGGAATCTGAAAAAGAAAAACAATAAATAAGGAAATGAGTTAGGAGAGGACCCAGGAATAAGGACTGAACTAGAACAAGAAATGTCATGTAAAGGTTGTGTTTGTACCCTTCCCATTTTTTTCCTTAATTGCATCATCTTCCACTCCTAAAAACTTCTCGTCGTTCTTTTCTGAACTTATTTTATAAATAGTCAATCCACATTCCTTCCCTCCTGACTTCTTAGTGACACCTCCACCCTGGGCATTTTAGCTTTTACCCTCCTCATTCTATTAGAATAGAAAAGGAAGCATGCTGGATGTGGTGTCTTACACTTGTAATCCCAGCACTTCAGAAAGCTGAGTGGGGAGGATCACTTGAAGCCAGGAGTTCAAGACCAGCCTGGGCAACAAAGCAAGCCTCCATCTCTAGAAAAATAAATAAATAAGAAAAGGAAACATCCATGGACGTTACCTACTCTACAAGCCATCTCTTCTCTCCCTGTTCATCTATCTCAATACGTGGTACCTCATTCCAGTGATAAGATGTACAGAAGAAATTTCGTCTGCATGATGTGAAACACTAAGAGAAATTTTGAACTTCAAAATTACAGAGCTTGTTAAATTTACAACTATGCTGTGAGTAATGCTTTTCTCTTTCATCCCTCAGTGCTAGTTTTGCTTATTAAAATTTGCCTCTTAGACTTCTGCATTGCCTAAATTGTGTGCTTAGGAAAGCAGATTAGCTCAGAAATTCTTTATTAAAAAAATAATAATGGAAGAATACAAGACACAAGCCTGAAATGAAAGAAATACAGAGTATTAGATAATGCACCCAGAGACTGGGCAAACCCCTCAAATTCTTGTGTGTCAGTTTTTTCAAGAAAACATTTCCATTTTTTCAAGAAAACAGTGTTTTTTTCATGTGGAAAACCTAACACCCAAGAATCTCTACGATTCTTGGAAGCAGAAGGAGAAAGAGAGCTATATCTCTCTAGGACCTTTCAGCCCCAAAGGTTTAGAATTTTATGAAATGTCTCAAAAATTCACCAATGACTCTTAATTGTTACATATAGAATCCTTTAGTCTCTTCTCATTCTTCTTTGCCTCTATAGTATTTGGCACTTCTGACTACATTTTCTTCCTCCTCTTGACTTAAATGAAATGTGATTTTCTTTTTTTCTTCTTCTTCTTCTTTTTTTTTTTTTAAGATGGAATCTTGCTCTGTCACCAGGCTGGAGTGCAGTGGTGTGATCTTGGCTTACTGCAACCTCCATCTCCTAGGTTCAAGCAATTCTCCTGCCTCAGCCTCCCGAGTAGCTGGGACTATAGGCACATGCTACCACGCCTAGCTAATTTTTCTACTTTTAATAGAGCCAGGGTTAGAGTCATTAGAAATGACGTTGGAATTACGGAAGTTTTATAGTCCAGTTCAATGAGTTTATATTCAATCTATTAAGCAAATGGAGAACCAATGAAACTTTTAACAGAGCTATTAAAATATGGTTCAAAAGCTGGAGGCATCATACTACCCAACTTTAAACTATACTACAAAGCTACAGTAACCAAAACAGCATAGTACTGGCACAAAAACAGACGCATAGACCAGTTGAACAGAAGAGAAAGCCCAGAAATAAGACCACACACCTCAAACTATCTGATCTTTGACAAACCTGACAAAAACAAACAATGGGGAAAAGGCTCCCTATTCAATAAATGATACTGGGATAACTGGCTAGCCATATGCAAAAGGTCGAAACTATACCCCTTCCTTACATCATATACAAAAATCAGCTCAAGTTGGATTAAAGACTTAAATGTAAAACCCAAAACTATAAAATCCCTGGAAGATAATTTAGGCAATACCATTCTGGACATCAGAACTGGCAAAGATTTCATGATGAAGATGCCAAAAGCAATTGCAACTAAAGCAGAAATTGACAAATGGAATCTAATTAAACTAAAGAGCTTCTGCACAGTAAAAGAAGCTATCAACAGAGTAAACAGACAACCTACAGAATGAGAGAAAGTATTTGCACCTGATAAAGGTCTAATATTCAGCATCTATAAGGAACTTAAACAAATTTACAAGAAAAAAACAACCCTAGCCATGCATGGTGGCTCAGGCCTGTAATCCCAGCATTTTGAGAGGCCAAGGCAGGCAGATGACCTGAGGTTGGGAGTTCCAGATAATCCTGACCAATGTGGAAAAACCCCATCTCTACTAAAAATACAAAATTAGCCAGGCATGGTGGCACATGCCTGTAATCCCAGCTACTTGGGAAGCTGAGGCAGGAGAATTGCTTGAACCAGGGAGGCAGAGGTTGGGGTGAGCCAAGGTCGTGCCATTGCACTCCAGCCTGAGCAACAAGAGCAAAACTCTGTCTCAAAAAAAAAAAAAAAATTAAAAAGTTGGCAAAGGACATGAACTGATCGAAAGACTTATATGTGGCCAAGAAGCGTTTGAAAAAAAGCTCAACATCACTGATCATTAGAAAAATGCAAATCAGAACCACAATGAGATACCATCTCACACAAATCAGAATGGCTATTAATAAAAAGTCAAAAAATAACAGATGCTAGTGAGGTTGCACAGAAAAAGGAACACTTATACACTGTTGGTGGGAGTATAAATTAGTTCAACCAGTGTGGTGATTTCTCAAAGATCCAGAGGTAGAAATACCATTTGACCCAGCAATCCCATTACTAGGTATATACACAAAGGAATATAAATCTTTCTATTATAAAGATACATGCATGCATATACTCATTGCAGCACTATTCACAGTAGCAAAGACATAGCATCAACCCAAACTCCCATCAATGATAGACTGGATAAAGAAATGTTGTACATATACACAGTGGAATACTATACAGCCATAAAAAGGAATGAGATCATGTCTTTTGCAGAGACATGAATAGAGTTGGAAGCCATTATCCTCAGCAAACTAATGTAAGACAGAAACAAACACCACATGTTCTCACTTATAAGTGGGAGCTGAACAAAGAGAATACATGGACACATAGCAGGGAACAGTACACACTGGGGTCTGTTGATGGGGAAGAGGGCGAGCATCATGAAGAGTAGCTAATGGATGCTGGGCTTAATACCTTGGTGATGGGATGATCTGTGCAGCCAACCACCATGGCATTCATTAACCTATGGAACAAACCTGTACATTTACTCCTGAACTTAAAAGTTGAAGAAAAAAATTTTTGTTTTTTTTTTCTTTTTAATTATACTTTAAGTTTTAGGGTACACATGCAGAACGTGCAGGTTTGTTACATAGTATATATATGTCATGGTGATTTGCTGTATCCATCACCCCCGTCAAAAAACCATTGTTAATGAGGCAGATGACTCTGGAGGAAACATTTTGCAAAACCATCCAGCAGAATGCATCCTTATCCCTAGAGGACCAGTTCCTGGTGCCTCAACTGCTTCTCGTGTTTCTTTCTCACCTGAAAAAAATAAAATACAGTGGACAGTAACCTTTTAATCAAAACACAGCATGGTAATTGGAGACATTAGGGCATAACAGAGGGAAGGGGGCGGGAGGAGGGAGAGAAATCATGAAAAATAACTAAGGGTTACTAGGCTTAATACCTGGGTGACAAAATAATCTATAAAACAAATCTTCGCATGTACCCTTGAACTTAAAATGGAAGCTTTAAAATATTGTTCAATGTTATGATTTTAAGATTAAAATTGAACTGTCAGTAGTATGTGAGAAAGATTAAAGGTGAAATAAAACTACATGTTGGCCCTGACCATTAGGAAGTCATTGCTACTGCCCAATCAAGAGAACAAAACTTGGGAACTGGTTGTAGAAGGAAAGAGAGGGAGAAAAAAATAAACCGTTGCATCATGATTTTGAACCTGAGTTTCCCTAAGAAACTGAGGGAAGCTTGAGCCACAGACAATTTTGGCAAAGTCAAGAGAAGGACCAAATGTTGATGGACACAAAATGAGTTTGAGCTTAACCCAGTGTGATGGTTCATACTGACTGTCAACTTGAATGGATTGAAGGATGTGAAGGATTGTTCCTGGGTGTGTCTGTGAGGGTGTTACCAAAGGAGATTAACATTTGAGTCAGTGAACTAGGAGGGGCACACCCACACTCAATCTGGGTGGGCACCATCGAATCAGCTGCCAGTGCAGCTAGGATAAAAGCAGGCAGAGGAAGGAAGCTGGATGCTTCCTGCCCTCGAACATCAGACTCCAAGTTCTCTAGCTTTTGGACTCTTGGACTTACACCAGTGGTTTGCCTGGGGCTCTCGGGCCTACAGACACAGACTGAAGCCTGCACTGTCAACTTCCCTACTTTCGAGATTTCTGGGACTCAGACTGGCTCCCTCACTTCTCAGCTTGCAGATGGCCTATTGCAGGACTTCACCTTGTGCTTGTGTGAGTCAACACTCCTTAACAATCTCCCTTTCATATATACATCTATTAATATCCTATTAATCCCTCTAGAGAACCCTAATACACCCAGCTATTAAGACTTGAAACTTCACCATCATCTTTCACTATTTTCTCCCCTCAACAAATGATCAGTATACATTCAACTTTTTTTTTTTTGAGAAAGAGTTTCACGCTGTCACCCAGGCTGGAGTGCAGTGGTGCGATCTCGGCTCACTGCAACCTCCACCTCCTGGGTTGAAGAGATTCTCCTGTCTCAGCCTCCCAAGTAGCTGGGATTACAGACATACGCCACCACGGCCGGCTAATTTTTGTATATTTAGAAGAGACAGGGTTTCAGCATGTTGGCCAAGCTGGTCTTGAACTCCTGACCTCAGGTGATCCACCTGTCTTGGCCTTCCAACGTGCTGGGATTACAGTGAGCCACCACACCCAGCCTCAACTATTTTTTGAGCATTCATTCTTTCTAAATTAAAACAGTGAAAGACAGCAGTAGTTCACAGAAGCCAGCTTCATAATTTCTACCCTCCTTTCCATTTTGTCAGCCATGGCATTTCCCAGTCCCCCTACCTTCGGTCTTATTCTCCAGCAGTATGCATTGTTTTTTGTTGTGGTTGTTGTTTGGGTTTTTTTTGAGATTGAGTCTTGCTCTGTCTCCCAGGCTGGAGTGCAATGGCATGATCTTGGCTCACTTCCACCTCCGCCTCCCAAGTTCAAGTGATTCTCCTGCCTCAGCCTCCCAAGTAGCTGGGATTACAGGCATGTGCCACTATGCCCAGCTAATTTTTTTTTTTTGTATTTTTTAGTAGAGACAGAGTTTCACCATGTTGATCAGGCTGGTCTCGAACCCCGGACCCCGTGATCTGCCCACCTCGGCCTCCCAAAGTGCTGGGATTATAGGCGTCAGCCACCGTGGCCAGCCCCCAGCTGTAGGTCTTACACACCACTGCCAGACATATCTTCCCAAAGCATAGGACTGATTGTGTCTTTTGTTTTCTTGACAGCTTCCATTTATTGCTGAAGAAAATATCAAGCCATTGACGATGTGCTCCCCATCTATTCTTCCTGCTTTCTCTCATGTTTAGTGGGTGCCTAAGAAACACTCGTGGGTCATGGGGGTAGAGGAGTAGAATGGCTTGGCAAAAGGACAGTCATTATTGGCTATGATATCAATTTTTATGCTCCAGTCTATAGTCCAAGAACATGTAATTTTGTTCCATCCAGTTTAGCATCTAATCAGGTAAGATAAAAGTGGAAACTCAGTCCTCTTATTTGGGGCCTTTAGACAATGTCTTAGGGATTTATAAAGTTCCGGAGTTTCAGATCCAGGGACACTCAATTTAAGGCAAAGCAAGTATTCTTTCCTCATCTTGGAACTGTTTCTTACTCAGAAACTAAAGAAAAACACCCATTAATCCCTTCGCGTTTTTCACATATGAATGGGAAATGCAGAGGCATTTTAGATTGATGCCTCATCACTTAGTCATTCATAAATGTTAGAACATTCAGCTCAAAAATAGATAAAGTTCTCGCCCGTTTATTATTTCTCATCATTCAATTGTCTACAGCAGCAAGTCCACGGCCAACCAGATCAGCTGACTGCTGTTTTTAGTTTCTATACAAATTTTCCTCCTGACAGTTTTATAAAATGTATCTGCCGATGACTGGTGACATAAAATGAGTAAGCATTAAGGAAATCAACCGAGGACTAGTTCTTTCCCCCACATAGAAGGTGGCAAAAGCTACAATTTAAAATGAAGGGCCAGGCACGGTGGCTCATGCCTGTAATCCAAGCACTTTGGGAGGCAAAGGCAGGTGGATCACCTCAAGTCAGGAATTCAAGACCAGCCTGGCCAACATGGTGAAACCCTATCTTTACTAAAAATACAAAAAAATAGTCAGGTGTGATGGCGCATACTTGTAATCTCAGCTACTCAGGAGGCTGAGGCAGGAGGAGAATCGCTTGAACCCAGGAGGCAGAGGTTGCAGTGAGCCAAGATTGTACCACTGCACTCCAGCCTGGGCAACAAAAACAAAACTCCATCTCAGAAAAAAAAAAAAAGACAAATAAAATGAAAGGTTTCATTTTATGTTCAGATTTTAGAAGCGTAGGACAGACATAATGAATAAAAGATAAGTAAAATGACATTTGAGAAACATGAGGAGGAAAAGCAACCAGCATTTCTTGGGAATTGAGGAATGTGTCCTACAGTTCCCACACTAGCCTGGGATTAGTGGCTAATCTAGCTGCATTGTCTTTTTTTTTTTTTATTGCATTTTAGATTTTGGGTACATGTGAGGAACATGCAAGATCGTTGCATAGTTATACATATGGCAGTGTGATTTGCTGCCTTCCTCCCCATCACCTATATCTGCATTGTCTTTGACAGACTGTTCTTAACCAAATTTCTTGGTTCCACCCACACAATCATGGTCCCTGGAACCAACAGTAATCCCATTTCCTCTGTGTGATTTTCTTTGTAATTGACTGTCCTTCCTCTGCCAGTATTTTGAAGTGCCAGAGTCCAGAGTAACTACATATACTTCTCTTGTCTACATGTCAGTTAATGGCCTAACTTCCTCTTCCTTCTTCTGGTTGTAATTTGGGTGTGTCTTACATTACTTAGCAAATGTATGTCTTAAAAGTTTATATATCAAATATTTATAAACTTAGTCATAATATAATGTACTAGTAAAATGACCACTTAAAGAAATTTTTGATGAATGCTATTATAAGGTAAAAATCCTGAAAGTAGGCTGCGTGCAGTGGTTCTCGCCTATAATCCCAGCACTTTGGGAGGCCAAGGCAGCTGGATCACCTGAATTCAGGAGTTCAAGACCAACCTGGCCAACATGGTGAACCCCGTCTCTACTAAAAATACAAAAATTAGCTAGGCATGATGGTGGGCACCTGTAATCCCAGCTGCTCAGGAGACTGAGACAGGAGAATCATTTGAACCCAGGAGGCAGAGGTTGCAGTGAGCCGAGATCACACCATTGCACTCCAGCATGGGCGACAAGAGCAAAACTTCATTTAAAAAAAAAAAAAAAAAAAAAAAAAAAAAAAAAACA
>CAUYLG010015010.1:0-77593 GCA_963573385.1 Cacajao melanocephalus | reverse complement strand
GTATATATTTAGGATCGTTAGCTCTTCTTGTTGCATTGATCCTTTCACCACCATGTAATGTCCCTCTTTGTTTCTTATGGTCTTTGTTGCTTTAAAGTCTGTTTTATCAGAGACGAAAATTGCAGCTTCTGTTTTTGTTTTTTTTTCTTTCTCTCCATTTGGTTGGTATGTCTTCCTCCATCCCTCTGTTTTGAGTCTTTGTGGATCCTTGCATGTGAGATGGGTCTAGATAGAGCATACTGATGGATTTTAGCTTTTTATCCAATTTGCCTGTCCATGTCTTTTGATTGGGGCATTTAGTCCATAGCTTTTCTTAGTCCGTTTTCACAGTGTTTTAAAGAACTACCCGAGACTGGGTAATTTATGAAGAAAAAAGGTTTAATTGACTCACAGTTCTGCATGGCTTGGGAGGCCTCAGAAACTTAACATCATGGTGGAAGGTGAAGGGGAAGCAAGGGCCTTCTTCACATGGCAGCAGGAGAGAGGAGAGTAAAGAGCAAAGGGGAAGAGCCCCTTTTAAAACCATCACATTTCATGAGAACTCACTCACCATCACAAGAACAGCATGAGGAAAACCACCCACATGATCTAATTACCTCCCACCAGGTCCCTCCTTTGACATGTGAAGATCACAGCTCAAGATGTGATTTGGGTGGGGACACAGAGTCAAACCATATGAGATTTTAAATACAAAAGACCACATTAAAATAGAAGGTTTAGCTTAGTTTATTCTTTTATAGTTCTTTATTAAAGTAAATTATTAAGTAATTCTAATCAGTTTGTAGAAGCTTAGTTAATAAGTGCAAAGATAATTTTAAAATCCTATGGTTTAAAGAAATAAATAATTCAGGCAGATAATTCTGGGAACAAACTTTAGTCGGAAAACTGACCCCATGAGATATACTTTAACACAAATCTACACGCCTGAAAACAAGGGACAAGCTACTTTTGAACATACTAAAGCTTTCTTTACCGCTTGAGAGTGGAGTCTACCTAATTTGTAAGCAATTAAAGTCTGTAAACCTGTGTATTTTAATCTTTCCTTAAAGCAGATGGAAATGAAAGTATGCACATATAATGTTGAGCAACTTTTAAGAAATGGACATATATAGTGGAAAATTAAGGGAGGCCAAGACATAAAGTAACTATGTGCCTGGTAAGACGATTATTATTTATATTATTATTAAATATCTTGAAGGAACAGGGTATTATTTTGTGTAATTTTAATTATGTTGTATATTTTTCTCTGTCAATTGTGTTTTATTCTACCTTCTAGGAATTCATATGGAGTTAAGTAATAATTAAATTTATGATCCCCTCCTCAGGACCTTTCTTCATTAATTTAAATGCTTAATATTTTGTCGACATGGAAAAATAGTTGCTCAACAAATGTAAATTTACTCACTCTTTTTTCCTGTTTATGCAAGTAATTAAAAGGTATTAAAGACTTAACAGACAAAGCAAGCCTGAAAGTTTAAGTCATGAAATTTTGATTTCTTGTTTTAATAAAAAAGATATACTGCTAAAAGATAAGCTGAATGAAAGAAAGAACACTATGCCTCTGAGAAAGCACTGTGAGCTTTGATGTGAACCTGAGGACAAAATGTATCTGACACTTTCCAATCCCAGAGAGCTACTTTCCACCTATTATTAAGGCTCTCAGAGACAGACCACATTTATATTCCTGATTAATGCCTTTATGTTTTCCCCTTAGCTGTCTGTGCGGCAAAACTTTGGGAACTCCTCTGATTCTTGTCGGAAATGTGGACAAAGGAAGTCCATTTTGGCGTGCTCTGAAAGTACCACAAAGATTAACTTCGTAGGGAACACGTTGCCAACTAAGTCAGAAGCTTTAAAGGAAACTTCATTCTGAAACTGACTCTACCGACCCTTTTCCATCGTTCCTATCTCACAAAGCACAGAGTCTGCACTGCTGGTCTAAATGAAGAGCAGGTAAGGGGGAAACCCAACAGCCTAATAAGACATCCATCTCACAAACGGGGATACATTCAGTGTGTATAGTCTTATATAACTTATTAACATGTGTGCTGTCTTCTGTCTACTCAGAAAGGAATGATCAAAGAGATAGTATATATTCCATGCTTAATGAGTATAAATACATTATTAACTTGAAGTTTAAGTCATATTCTTTAATATAGCATCGTTCAGTGGATTCCTTGAACTATGCTAACAAATTTAATGTCATTATGTCAAAACACTGTTAGAGTATCTCCCTGATAGTTATAAGGAAACCTCCTAGAAATGTAATATCAAAAAGTGAGAGTAAGTGATTTGTCACTATAATTTGGCCACAGTAACTCACATTTTGGGAAATCATGACACCATGCTTCTTCCCTATGTTATATCACACACTGCTATAACTTCCAAATTTAAGTACTAACAGCTTTTTTCTACTGCTGAAAAATGTTGGCATTACTCTGCTATGTTATAAAAATTTTGACCATTTCATATAAAAATAAACTAAAATAAAACCAGAAAAGGTCTGATTGACACCTGTAGGGAGCTCTAACATGAAAATAAGTTGTTCCTCACTTTTTCAACCATTTTATTTATTCTGTGTTTCTGCAATAAGTCAATATTGTGTTCAATTAGAAATAGGACTAAGAGCTTACTAAGCACTCTCAGGGAGCATGATATTAAACCAACATTTCATCTATGTGAATGTGATGTTTCTTCAGCTATATGATATTTCTTCAACTTTATTTATAGGTGTTCAGCATATACCAAAGAGGGATAAAAATTGTCTCCATGTGACAGAAAATGTTTCCCTGAACCTGTAATAGCTGACCTTTCATTTCCAAGTTTGTCTTTGCTTATTTGCAGAAGAAACAGTTATGTTGAGGAATGGAAATTGGTTCTTTCACTTAGGACTTGATACTTACAAAGTTCAAAAGGCTTAGAGACTTTTGATTAACAAGTAAGATCACTCAGATTCATAAACTGTTCTAAGAGTAGTAGAATATAAATTGAAAAAGATACACATCTATAGAATTAAGTATTTTATACATTTTACTAAACAAACTATTATCTCTCAGATACAAAAATTCAGAGGCACAAACAAAAATACAAAAATTTAGGACAATTATAAATTGGCTATTAATAGATTTCAGATCGAAAATACACATTCAAATTTTAATATATATTAAAAAATATTTTACGTACAGAAATGGTAGTTGACAAATAACTATTTCTTTCCTTCCCCTCTCTCTATTTTTTAAATTTGGCTATTTTACCAAATTCATAGTTATTTCTAATTTTATGTTTAGAATAATTAAATATTTTTATATTCTGTACTCATTGAATAACAGTAATTGTTCAGAGTTGCTCTGAACAGAGTTACAGATTTTGTTCCCAGTGATATATTAGTAAACCTTAGTCCTTTATGATAAAATTGATTAATTAATCCTTCTAATTGAATTTTTAAAGTAGGTTTATTTGAATGATCAGTTCTCTCTATGCTTTGAATACTGTGCTTTGTATTTTTAAAGCCCTTACTCAGAAATCCATGGGACTTTTATACACTAAATCATTACTTCTTATAGAAATTTATATAATTTGGAAAATATAAAATTTTAAAATAGAAAACTGAAGATACAATTCCATCCCTGTTACTTAGTAGTTAAATGCCATCAAAAAATGCTCCTGACTTGTTTAAAGTAAGCTTTGGTTTTCTCATTTATAAAGGGGATGTAGAAGATAAAGAGGCAATGAATCTGCCTTCCCAGTATTACCTCTCCTGGTTACTAAGTATATCCAGCATGCTCTTGGAGATGAGGTTGACTCAGCTATCAGTTGGAAGGATGATATTAATAATTCCAGTTAGACTTACTGCTTCTGATAACCTCATCCTAAACTAATCTGCTATGACTCTATCCTAACATAGAGAGTGGTTCAGGTTCTTCAATCCAGGCCAAATAGACAAAAGGGGATTTTTTTCTGGAAGCTCTGGCCCAAACAACAACAAAAGATAAAAATCAACTTTCTCTTCCAATTTTTCTTTCTTCATCTGCATTGTTGATTGTTGTAGCATGCTGCAGATGCAAAGCCTGGAAGTACTGTAGTCATTTTGTCACCATGAGGTACCAACTTTACGGCAACATTGATATCATAACAGGCAGAGCAGAGAGACAAAAAGAAACTGGGTCTTTGAAGTCATAACTGAGTCACAAAATCAAACCAACCCTAAAGACTGTCTTAACTCTAGACTTTCTTGTTACATATATCAATAAATCCCCAATATTTTAAAATTGCACTTAAAGTCTTTTTTTGTTTGTTTTTTTTTTCTGTTATTATTTTGACTGTTACTTTTCTACTTTGATCAGAAGAGTAGTAATAGCCAAAAAGATATAGTTTAAACCAACACAATATTTTATTCATTTTCCAAATCTTGTACAGCAAACATGTTTCATTTTCTACAATAAAAAAAGTCTTTTTATAAAAAATAGTATGCTTCTCATTGTATATGGCCTTCCAAATGTTCACTTCCCTCTCCTCCACCTGGTTCTATACCTTCAAAGATGTACTTTTGTGGATTATATAAAAATATGTCCCATGCTCACTGGCTACTGTTGATATCTGGAAGGCCAGTAGGAGATTAAAAGAGGGAGGAGAATGAGGCAATGTTTGCCTTTGGCATCCTGCCTAAGCACTGGCATCGACCTGGATGTGTCTGTCTATGGACGGCCACTGCATCTCCCAAGGCTGCTCAGCTTCTATGACTGTCTTCTTCAGGGTCCCAGAAGCTTCACCCTTGTCTTTCCTCCTTGACCTAAGAGTGGTAAGAGCCGAGATGACATTGCACTGGGTTACTGTGCTTCTTGTGTTTTCTAAACTTTACATATTTCTGAATAAATCCTTTGCAAATATTCTTCAAATTATCCTAGTGTGAGTGTACCACCTACTTCAGGTTGGAACTCTGAGAGAATGTATGATTCAAATCAGATAAAATAGTTTTAGCTGAAATATTCTGCGGCCTGTTCTACATAAGTGATCTGTATTATCTAGAGTAGAGGTTATTTATCCATTATGTAATTGATAAACCTTTCAAAGCACATGCACTGGGTTGGGAAATGTCAATTGGGTGGCTTCAGAGAGAGTTTCCACTAGCTGTTATTAAAAAGATTGTTCAAGAAATTTAGTAAACTGTTATTAAGAAATTTGATAACATGCTTAGTGTAATCATGAAGTTCTCTTTCATTAGAGGCATAAGCTGTTATAATGCACAACGAACTATCACCAGATTAGACTTCTTTTATGTCTTTTAAGGTATGAAGTTTTAAGATCTTACTCAGCTGTTCTCATGTCTAATATATACCAAAATTGATCATTTAGTTACTAAGTGTTCAATAACAATGGAACATTTTCCTGTGCTACACATTATTTGAAAAACTATGTCATCGTGGAATAGTTCTTGGGCATAAGCAGCTCTATACCAAGGCACTCAAAGATGCAAAGGACTTATCTCATGCTATGAAGATTTCAATAATGACTTTAAATTATAGCAGGTATGTACAATCCTAATGCATTATGAACAGAAGACCTAAACTGCATTCTGCCTTCTAAATAGAGCAATTAGGTTGAGTCCCCTAAGTTTCTTGTTAAGTAAGCTTATTTTGAATGCACATAATACAGTGTGGCAGTCCAAAAATTATGTAAATGCCTAATTCCATTATGGTTTATCGAGATGTAGGTAGACAAGATTAGTTTTAAATTTTTATTGTTGTAAGTTTAAAATGACTGCTTATCACCACTGATCTAAATACACAGTGACTCCCTGACTAAATCTCACTAAAGGGTTTCTTTTGTCTATCTTTTGAATAATCACAAGATACAGTTAGATACTTCTGTTTCTGATTTAATAGATTCGATACGCTTGCACACAGAAGTGTTATGCTATTTGAAGGGAGATATCACTTGTCCAAAAATTTACAAACTTCAGATAGTTAATAAGGCACTAGAAATGTAGTTTTTATTTATATCTAGTAAGCATCAAAGTTATAACTCTGATTCTTATCCAAAATATTTCTTTTTTAAAAATTGTAACTAAAGCAAAATAGTAAAAACAATGAGTACATGATGACAAAGGTGAGAAAAGGGAGATGAAAGAGGAAAGGAAAGGAAAAATACCTAATTGCTTATAATCTGCACTATTAGAGGAAATTTATAAATGAAAAAGTATAAGAAAAAGGTAGTCGACTTTTCATAATACCTGAAAAACCTTCACTCCTATTCCTGCAACAATTTATTTCATTTTTTTTGGTCTCTATATACCCTCTACCTCATTAGATTTGTCAAAGATTCCAAAACTGAGACAGTATGATATAATAGTGGTAATTTCTGTCAGGGGTCAAAAACAGTGGCGAGAGGTCTGGCTCCTCCCTTGTGTGCACAGTTAAAAATAAGTTATATTTTTTGTGTAACTGGATTTTCCTTAAATATTAGTTATGAATGAACTCGGATGTGTTAAGGTAATTAGTAAAGGGTTAGTCCTCATATGAAAGCTCAAAAAATATTAGTTTCGTTAATTCTCTAAAGGCATTTTAAAGATCACTGAGTTGAATGACCTAATTTTTACAAAGCAAGTGGGGACTGGGTGTTAAGAAATTGTGTTTTTTTTTTTTTCACAAATTCTGCATATGATGTATTTCAATCAATTTTTTCAAAAAGTAAGGTTTTAATCATACAAAAGAGTTAGTGTTTTAATAACTAATGTGATTTATGTATAGCAAATCTATAATTAAATTAAATTAGCATCTTTACATTCTACAAGAAAAAACTATTCACTCAATGGTGTTAGCTATTTTATGCATGCTTCCAAAAAGAATTTTAATAAGAGAAATATAAAAGATGTATGATATAATAATTTAGGCATATTTATAAATATTCTCACTTTTATTTGATAGAAACAAGTTATAAATACAGCTGTCAGTTTTAAGAACTTACTGTATGCACTTTTCTGTATTGTATCAAGATGATATCTTGGTCCATGAAAATACCAGTGATTGACATTCTTTATAGTTTAAATTAAAATTGCAGATATTACAAAAAGATTAAAATCAGATGTTTGTCAAATTCAATTTTATGAACTTTTATAAATTTCATTAAATCTTTTTAAACACATCTGGAGATCACACACTTAGTAATTCTATATAATTGCATTTTGCTTAATATTAGCTTCTTCCTAAGAAACTTGGGAAATGGCTTATAAAACCTTCACCACAGTAATTAAAAATATATGCAGAAGCTGGGTACAGTGACTCATGCTAGTAATCCCAGCACTTTGGGAGACTGAGGCAGGTGGATGACAAGGTTAAGAGGTCGAGACCATCCTGGCCAACATGGTGAAACCTGGTCTCTACTAAAAATACATAAATTAGCTGGGCATGGTGGCCTGTGCGTGTAGTCCCAGCTACTCGGAGGCTGAGGCAGGAGAATTGCTTGAATCCAGGAGATGGAGATTGCAGTGAGCCAAGATTACATCACTGCCCTCCAGCATGAAATATATACATATGTATATACAAACACATACACACACACACACATACATATATATATAAATATATATACATATATATATGTATATGCAAAAATGTGAAAATGTATTAATCACAAATATAATATGTTGGGATCTTAAGTCTTGATTTAAGCTTTGGGTTTCTGGTTGTAATCCTAACTGACAGAATGTGTGATTTAAATTGTATAAAATAGTCTTAAATGAAGTTTTTTTGTGGCCTGCCCTGAATTTCCTATCTGAATTTATTTTTAATTTTCAATGATTTTAGTGCAGGCTTTAAAACCTTACAAAGCAAGAATCTAAAAATGTTTATCACCATTTTTTATTTAACTCATGACATTTTGTAAGCCTGGAATTATTTCCACTTTATTAATGGTTGTGATGAAGGCAGAGGAAATGTTTTTCTCTACCTTGTCTCACTTGCTCACTATAAGGTGCCTTACATTCAGGCTGAAATCAGTGGATACTTTATTTAAATGTTTGGTTCTGAATAAATAATTAAATATTATTGATAGAGACAAAAGACAGCCAAAGGTCCCCAGCAAAACCCTGCCTTTAAGCCTAAAACGGCCTGAAGCCTGAAAAACTGGACGGCTGGTCTTGGATGAAGCCTGTCCTTTGTCAGCTGATTCTCTATGAATAATGCCCACCTGCACATTGGGATGATGGGATGGAGCCTCAGGAAGTTTGTGCCATTTGCAGGAGGGAGGAGCCTGGCCTCTTCATTTCCTGGGTGGTAACGTGGGATTTAATCTGTGAGGTGGGAGACCTACTAGCAGAACTCTCTCTAGCTTTGCTGAGAGTTCCTCTTTCCTTTTTTCTTTTTTACCCAATAAATACTACCCTAGTCACCCTACAGTGCATCCGTGTGCCTAAATTTTCCTGATCATGAGACAAGAACTTGGTTTTTTCTACAACATTTTTGGCACCTAATATAAGGCCTTAGAGAGGGTGAGTGAAATGTGGACCCAAAACCTCTCACTTTAATTTTTGATGGCATTTTTCTTCTTTCTTGGGCGGACGGTAATGGCAGTAAAGATAGAATCTTTTTTAAAAAATATGGGAGGTGGTCAACACCTACCCCAATGGCCACAGGTATGTGTGCAGGACAGTTGGGCAAGCATCAGCTCCCTGCCCCTCTTGCTTCCTGGTGAGAGCACATGGTTGTGTCTGCTGCCTGTGTGTGTGGTATCCAACAGCCATGCAGGGCAGCCAGTGCCCAGGCCACGGCAGCCCTGGGGGCCCAGGCCCTGTGCAGCTGGCTGGCCAGACTCCCATCAGGTCTGAGCCAGGGGGAAAGGAACCGATTTGTATAAGAATAAGAATTTCTTTCCCAGGCATCTTTCCAATCCTGCATTGTAGCTTTTTTTTTCTTTTTCTCTACCTTGTCAGAAGTTAACTCTTATGCAAGAGAATTTATTTTTCCTTTTAGAAGACATATTATAAGCCAGGAAGGATAAGGATCACTGATTTTATTCTCCGTAAAGTTTTAATTAAGAAAAAAGATTTGTGAGGTTGCTCTTAAGCTGTAGCCAATCTCGTGTGCTTTGTATGACCTTCTGCATGGTCAGCAGCAAACTTTGCTGCAAGCTTCTATCTTGTGTTTTGCCCTTGGGAGCATGTCCTGCAGCCATGTGGCGATGTTTTATTCAAGGCTTCACCACTTTACAATAGCACCTGGGTTCAATCCTGACTTAGAGAATGAGTACTTTTGAGTTGACATCTGTGTGTCTTTCTTGATGCCTGGCTTTCGGATGGTACAAAAGTCTCCTAGAGTATCCAAAAGAGAGGTAAACAAGATTATTTGACATGTTCGGTTACATGAGATTGCCAACATGGTGTTCAATCTTTAGGTTATATTTTGGTAAACAATACTAATATATGTTACAAAATTGTATGGTATTTCTAAAATTCTAATGTCTGAAATATATGCTATCAATCATAATTAAGGCTGTTATGTTACTTTATTAATTTATTATAAACCACAGAGATAACCAAACATTTTGGGAAATTGTGTTTCTTTTGTTCACCACATGCAATTGTCTTGTTTTGATCCTTTCCACAATATGGTTTATAATCTGCTATAGAACTCTGACAGATGGTCTCAAATACAGGTTTCTAATAACTTTGGAGATGGTGACATTGGAATACAGAAAAAATGTAGGGGACTTATGAAGAGCTAAAATATTCATAGTATCAAGCAAAGCAAGAGTTAACTAAATGGATTAAACTTATAGAAAACTGAAGCAATCTTTTTGACTCTTGCTTTGAATATTGCTGATCTTTGTTTTATTTATCAGAGTCAAGGAAACTTATTCTGAATCATTTATGAACTTTAATAATTGAGTAACCTATACACCTATGAACAAAATTTGGAGCATATGTGTCTCGCTCTCTCTCTCTGCCTGGCTTCTGCAGAATTTGGAAACTATTTGTGAGTACTCTTAACTTATGGCAGTATAGTTGTTTGTATCAGTGCAATAAGAATCCATTTACTTTTGCAACAGAATGCAATTGAAGAAACTGGTTGTTTTACCAAGGCTTTGACTGGAAGAGTATGCTTCCTTTTAAGGATTCAAGCTTGACTTGCAGAGCTGATAAAAGCCCCTTAGGAAATCTGGCCACATACGCTTGCCTAAGCAGTCCCTAAACAGGGTACCTAACCTGTGGTAAGTCCACAGGAGCTTCAAGTTTATCTTGAGACCTTAAGAGAAGAGGATTACCCAACTCACAGGTATTTGAGGGTACTTCCCTATGGAACAGAGTTCCGTCAAAGACAATCTGAAAGACCTAGGTAGAAATAATTATTCTTGCTGTACTTTATGCAAATAACCAGGCAAAGTATAAGAATAAAGTCTATTTTGGAAACATCCCAGTCTTATTATCATTTGTTTTGTAACAAAAATGAGGACTGGAGTGAGAGAAATTATGTTTCAGAACTTATCATACGCTCATCATTAAATTCTAGATTCATTTGTTGTTTTCAAGTTTTTGCCTACATTTTAGACTAACCCTGCTTGTTCCTGTGAACCAACCAGCAATCTGGCTGCAGCTCAGAAAGAACAAGAGGGATGGGTGATATAAAAATATGGTTCAATATTCTAGTTCTGAGCAATTATCCTGCAAATCCTGTAGGTAATGGGAATAAATAGAGTGCCCATCACCCAGAGGTTTCCTTTTTGGGAAAGTAAAACCAAGGGAGCTAGTCAAAGCCAAGCCAGATCTTAGCAAGCATAACTATAGCCACCAGTTATCTGGGCATGTCACAAGACATCCTTTTCTCTCCCTTGTTGGAGAAAGACTCAGTTTCACAACTTCATCTTCACATTTGGTTTATCATAAGGAGTCCATGCAAACTGCCCAAGACAAATATTTGTCTAAAACTCAATTCCAAGCTTCAGGTCAAAGCCCTAGGAAAGATAACTAGATCTGAGGGATCCAGAGGCTGATGAAAACTAAAGTTAAAAGACACAGCACAAGGAAGCATGACTGATTCCTGCTAATTAAGCCAAGCTTTCTATTTCATGGATAAATATTTCACTAGTAGCTATGCCATAAATTAGGTCTAGGGGAGCAGGGGAGATAGGGCATACAGTCTAGGGAAGCAGGGAGCTGTCTACTGACAGCAGAGGAGATAGAGCACCCATGGGTAAGAATGGATAATGCCACCCTCTAGGCTCCCTTGTTAACTTGGGTGAAAGTTGCTTTGACACTCATGGGTGGCATCTTGTAGGAGACTCAGCAATACAAGATGGAAGAAAAAAAGAGGAACATCTCACCTTCCCTTTTTCGCACACCTCAGGTATGTGCTAGGAAGGGAAAGGAATCAGGGATGCCTGCTCCCCTCTTTCTAGATGAGTAGCCATTCATCTTCTGTCTGTATCCCTTTTGGGTCATCCTAAACCTCTAGGACTCCTTTGAAAAAGCACCTTCTTTTGTTCTTTTTCTTCCTAGGTCTCCTTGTATTAGTCTGTTTTCACACAGCTGATAAAGACATACCCAAGACTGTGCAATTTAAAAAGAAAAGATGTTTAAGGGACTCATAGTTCCACGTGTCTGGGGAGGCCTCACAATCATGGCAGAAGGTGAAAGGCACATCTCACATGGCGGCAGAAAGAGAGAACTTATGCAGGGCAACTCCCCATTATAAAACTATCAGATTTCGTGAGACTTGTTCACTATCATGAGAATAACATGAAAAAACCTGCCCCCATGATTCCATTACCTCCCACTGGCTCCCTCTCACAACATGTGGGAATTGTGGGAGCTGTAATTCAAGATGAGGTTTGGGTGGGGACACAGCAAAACCATATCAGCTGTCTTCACTGATAAGTAATTGTGTCTTCATACTATGTGACACTCCTCTTGGATGCATTCTTCAAACTGGGAAAAGTTAATTTCCCAAATCTTAAACTGGTTGGCTTGGGGCAAGGGAACCCAAAAGCCTGACATGTTGGCAAAAGGGTAAAAGATTGTTTTTGCCAGCCAAACTGGAGAAAGGCCTTGGGGTTTTCTAGCTGTCCTTACTCACCCCACCCCCTCACTCCCCACCGCCTTGTTTTGTCTTAATGCATGTTTTCTGATAACCTGGTTTCTCTCTTCTCAGCTTCAGGTCATCAGGCTCCAAAAGGTCATGCAACCAGAGCCTCAGAGAATGGCTCCTTTTCCCGGGAACCCTTAGATAGGCCTCCAAAGTAGATCTGACTGCTGTTTTCCCAAAACAGTGCCCCCTGTCAGCAGGATGCAGTTAAAATCAGTCATCATCCTTGTTCTAACCTTATCCTTATTCTAAAGGCAGTTAGATGTACTTCTTCAGAGCAAGGAATGATAGAGACAGGAGACAGCCAAGGGTCCCCGGTGAAACCCTGCCTTCAAGCCTAAAACAGACTGAAGGGTGAAAAACCAGACTGCTGGTCATAGATGAAGCTGGCCCTTTCCCTGATGAAATAATGCCTACCTATGCACTGGGAGAACAAGGTGAAGCCTTGGGAAGTTTGTGCCCTTTGCAGCGGGGAGGAGCCTGGCCTCTTGAGTTCCTCAGTGGTGACCTTGAATGCAATCTGTGAGGCAAGGGACCTGCTAACATGACTTTCTCTTGCTTTGCTGAGAGTTTCTTTTTCCTTTTCTCTTTTTCACTCCATAAACCTTGCCCTAGTCACCCTGCAATACATCACGTGCCTAAATTTTCCTGGTTGTGTGATAGAGACCCAGTTTTTGCTACAAAACTATAAATTGAATACAATAACAATTTATAATATATTCAATGAATCATATAAAGTTTTTAAAATGAACTTTGAGACTATGAACACGGAGTGTCTGATGTCAAGGTTCTAAGGGTTAAGATACTGGTGTTGATGTTGCTTGAAACCAAACATTATGCTTGAGCATTTGAGGAAAGAATGGTATTGAAGTTTTCCCATGCAGGCTATAAGATAACATCTTTCAAAAAATCTTTGAGCAATCTATAGTTACCTTTCCCACACTCTCTCAAAGATGTCTTCTAAAAATATTCATTCTCTCTAAGGTATTTCAACATACACTAAAACTACCTGTAGCTGCATGAGCCTTTCATTATTAGACACTATTTTAGAATATCCTTCTTTGTCTTTACCACTTTGAAATTTTGATTCATTGATTATTTCTCAGCACTCTGGAAATTAGATGGAAGAAGACAAATTATTCTTTTTCTGTATTTTTAGACTCATAATTTTCAACCTCCTTCAACGTATTTCAAATTATACTTTTCTGAGTCCCTGGATCATTCCGGATTACCTACTTTGGAAAAGAGTCTCATATCAGCCTTTGATTCAACATATGCTACCCCAAAGCATATGCAGGCATGACCTGATCTGACCAGAGTGTGATCATCACTTTGTTCTGGAAAACATTTGCTTCTGTACAACAAACTTTATTACAGGCTGAAAAGTGGAAAGTTCTAAATGAGGCATTGAGGGAAAGAAAATAGAGTTTGTAAATTACAAATTACTTTTAAAAGGCAGAATGATACAAATGATTGGCACAAATAACATGCATTAATCACAGCAGAGAGAGCTAGCTTTTGTGTTTGGCCTTGAGAAATATTTTAAAGTAAAGAAGAGAAGAAAACTCTTTTAGCTGAGGGACTAGCAAATGGAGTGGAAATAAAATGAAAAGGCCTAACCTATTCTGGGATTGAGGAGTGGTGGTGTCAACTTAGGATGGCTGGTGATATATGGAAGACAATGAGGCTGTAAAGGCAATTGGAGTCAAATCATGGAGAACCCTGAGTACCATAATGAAAAGAATATTGCATTTAAGCAGTGGGAGACAGATTTTTAAGAAGGATAATCCTGGTGTCAACCAGTACAATATACAATTCGCTGACGTTGAATTTACTGTTAACGCAACTTTTAATTAAATAATGGTGTTTTCCAATTCCTTATTTGCATGGTTGCATATAGCACCTAGATCAGGAGAGCAACACAATCCTGATGGGCTCCATCTTTTTAAGGAAACCCATTGTTACAATCTAGCAGGAGCTGTGAGTATCCTAACACTGACATTCTAGCTCTCCTCCCCATATTTGAAACCAGACATGAATTTGGCAAGCAACTATTCTAATAATGTACATAATTATTTTATCATATTTCTTCTAAATTAAAAATGAAAACAATGACATTATGTTTCTTTGCAGGTCATATACCAGAAGAACTACTGCTGTGCTCAGCAGAAGGAAACAATGACATGGGGCTGAAGCCACTTCCTGCTCCTGACTAACTGTATGGGCATGGGCAAGCCGTGTGATCTCTGTGAACCTCCTAGTCTTCATTTCTAAAATGGGTGAGGATAATGACACCAAACTGATAGGATTACTTTGAGAATTACAAACAATAATATATATTTTCTTAGCTGATGATGACTTAAGTTGAGCATTCAACTTAGGATGTATGTATTTTATGTCTGTTAACAATATTAGTAACAAGTTTATTTTCTTATAAAAGAATTTTATAGAATAGTGTCAGCTTACCCTGAAAGGTGCAACAGTTGAAATATTACTTTTATTTTAAATAATGTATTCAATATGTTTTTGAAAAGGTAGGATATTAACTATCATTTAACCTAGAAGGAAACTTTTGTTAATGAATGTGTCCATCTTGATTTGGAGTCTTAATATTCCAAACCATATTGCCTATTAAGAGAGGCCCCAGCTGCTGAGAATTTACTTCTCTTAGGGACTTGTTTTATTTGAAATAATACCACCACCATATTTGCATGCTGTGGGCTTACCATATTCTTTTCCTTTTAGGATCCCTTCTCAGTTATCAGTTACTTAGAGGTCATAGGAATAATACTCACTCCTGGAACTGGAAGCCCATACCTATTAGATGTATTCAACATCTTCACTATTCCTTAGAAAATTCTTACAGTTCTTTCAATAAAAAGTATATTTGAATGCAAAATTGATGAATGTGAAGTTTGTTTGGTTTTCTAGTGATATGAATTATTTATCAACTTTTAAAGGTCAAAGATGTTTGTTTTCTGTTTCTTCTAAAACTGGCAATGTTCTCTACAGAAAAAGGAAGAAGACATATTTAGAAATGTCTCTGTATATTATTGGTTTTATATATATATATATATATATATATATATATATATATATATATTTTGTTGAGCTAGTAACAGATCAGTTTTGTTCTGTTAGAGTGACTAGTTTATTTAAATAGAATTGTGTTCTATATTTATATATCTCTCTGTTTATTTTTGTTTTTATATATATATATATATATATATATATATATATATATATATATTAAGTTGCCCTAGTAACAGATCAGTTAAGTTCTGTTAGAGTCACAAGTTTAAAAAAATACAATTGTGTTCAATATTAAAATTAATCCTGCATTGATACTAAGCAAGAAATCAAAACTAGATTCTAGTAATGATATAGCCTTTTTATTTAGTAACTTTTCCTGGGTTCCCTTATGTCTAGTGATTCTAAATCTGAGTGATTAAATAAAAATGAGCCATATTCTCTCATTTGGAGATAATGCTTTTGCTATATTTTTAGTCAGTACTTCAAACTTTCACCAACAATATGACAAAAGTAAAATATAGGATTTCTCCTGCAATCTTTCATGCACATACAAGCCAATCTAATCTTCCAGAGACCCCCCTCCTTTGTTGAGAGTTGCTTTCCCATTTTATTGAAAAACCTTCAGTGATTACATATTTCCCAGAAAATATACGTGAAATGCCTTAGTCTCACATACAGGGCTTTGACTACCAGTATAAAAACTGCTTTCCTATTTTTATTTCCAATTATGAACCGTACCTTTTGGGCACACATAATTGTGCTTCATTTTCCAAAAGTACCTTTTACTTTCATGTATCTGCTCTTTAGTTTGTGTCATTTCTTCTAGGGGAAATGGAATCTCTCCCTTTTCTCTTTCATTTAATATCCTACCTTGACCTTACTTGGAATGCTACCATGGATCTTGAAGTGTGTGGTGATGTTTGAAAAGTTGGAAAGTACATCACTTAGAGAAATTCTGAGTTGTTCTTGTGTTTCAGATTGGCAACAAATATGAATTTTCTAGTTTGCCAACAAGATAGTTCAGTCTAAGTTCTCTCATTTTAAAAGTGACACATTTTCATCTGAAACAAGAGCTCACTAGAGGTAAAATCTAGTGGAGAAATCATGCCTCATTCTGAGCCTGATTTGTCACCATCACATCATCTGTCTCTAATATCTTCCTGGATTGATTAGCAGATGAAATTTGTCACAAATTTGCTGAAATATTCTACTTCTGCTTTTGAAAAATCCAACTCTGAATAGTTCCAGCGAGAACTGACACTTCTCATTCAGATCTGGGACAATCTTTCTTTAATCTTGCCACTCAGCATTATTACTTCTGTATTTATTTAGAGCGTTCTTGCTAAGGGAATCATTTTCATTTTAGTTTATCTTATTAGATCATGCTTCAAAAATAAAAGTCTGCGTTAAGAATGAACCATCTAATAAACAGTGACTAGAAGGCCAGATGCCTAGAGGCTCCTTCAGTCACCAGAGTGTTAAAGAATTTGTTTCATGGGGTGCATTTTTACTGTGTTACTCTAAATTCCACCAAGTATTGAAAGCAAAGAATTTTGTGTTTTTATGTAATGCTTTTAAGATACAGATTGATCTAAAAATAAAAGAATAAAGGTGAAAGATTAAGTTAGGTCACAAGACCCCCACAGCTAAACAATTATCAGTTGGGCTACAGTGATGCTTCTTTAATCGTCAACATCTGCAAATACTTATCAGTACAACTGGCATAGAGCTATGTCCTAAATACCAGACTAATGCCATATAATTATATTATGACATGTAATATTATAGTATTACAAAAAGAAGACAAATTAGAAGACTTCCATTTATTAATTATCTTGGGATATGGTTTAGCAACACTAAATTGATTTTAAATTTTCTTGACCTTATGAATATTCTATAAACCATCTGTTGCGTAGAATAACCAATCACATATTTGGAGCCATAAAGTCAAAGTAAATTTATAAGTGATATACGGAGTGAACTAACTTTGTAATAAAAAATATATTGCAGGGACATACATGTACTTTATTATCTTTTATAAGTCTTCAGAAGCCACTAACATTGTATGTTGATAAGAAAAAGCTTGTATGTATTCTAGCATTGTGTATATTGAAATGAGATTACCATTTAACTTTGTAATTAAAATGATGCAAGCAGCTTGGAAATTTCTTTTTCTTTTTAGCTTAAAACATTTTACATGTGTCAAAGCCTACTTCTTTAAACTTGACTACCACAAATTTTCTATAGAGCCTAGCAAATTCTTGCAGGTTAACAATAGACTACTATGGTATGGCTTGTTGTGGTGGTTGTTTTTCATGTTTAATATAATAATTGTCTTCGTAGAGCTTTTTTGTAACTGTGTAATAATAGTATTGTCAGCAGAAGTAACATACAAAGTATCTAATAAATAGATAAGTCATGGGACCAAAGCAATCACCCTGGATTCATTGCCTAGTCTTTAAAATGCCGTGGTTAATCAGAACAATTGCTAACACAAAAAAACCAGTATGTTTAATCAGGTGTGTTCTGGTTGCATATTATCCCTTCCCTGAAGTGATTGCTCTCTACTGTAATTAGGGTCCTAGAAGCACAACAACAATAAAATAAGTTTCCTAATATCTCTTAAAGAGTACAAAGTTTGTGTGTTTTGGAACCCAGCTATAATTTAGTATTTTTTTTTTTTTACTTCTGTTTCTTTCATTCATTCTGTGTATATTCAGGGCAGCTCTTGACTAATTTTCAGGTCTTTTCACATTATAAGGCTATTATTTACAGTTTAGAAAACATTTTTCATCAGCTTGCACCATATTTATGATCTTCCATTGCCTGGGCTGTGAAGGTATTGTCATATAGGATGTCATAAAATCAAGGCCCCTGACCCAGCTCTGCTACTAGAAAATGTGCTCTCAGATTAATTTTGGACTTCAGTTTGTTTGCAAAATGTATAATTTTAAATTGCTCTGTAAATATTCATGTAACAAAATTCATTGATTGAAAATAGGTTTGAATAAGGATAGCTATTTCTAGATGTTATATCCAGACTTTCAGTGTGAAAAAAAGCACTTATTTTTTGTGCTATTCTAAGGACAATCATATAGTAGAATTTTTAGTCATGGGCTGGAAACTCAGGGTGTTAACTAACTTCAAACTTACACTCTTCAAATTCCACACTCACTGGAGATTAGTGTGCCTTGCATTTGTCTCGCCATTTAGATATTAACTTTTCAATTCCATCAGACAGTAAAAGGTGGTTGAATAGTCAAAGACACATGATATGGTTTGGCTTTGCGTCCCCACCTGAATCTCATCTTGAATTGTAATTGTGGCGGGAAGGAACTAATGGGAGGTGAATGGAAACAGGTGATTCCCCCATGCTGTTCTCGCGATAATGAGTGAGTTCTCACAAGATCTGATGGTTTTTTAAGGGGCTCTTCCCACTTCGCTCACTCTCGCTTGCTGCTGCCATCTTGTGAAGAACGTGCCTGCTTCCCCTTCCTCCATGATTGTCAGTTTCCTGAGACCTCCTGAGCCATGCAAAACTGTGAGTCAGTTAAATCTTTTTTTAAAATAAATAAATTATCCTGTCTTAGGACAGTACTTTACAGAAGCATGAAAATGGATTAATACAGCACAGTAAGCAATTAAAAACATCTGTCATCTGTCACAATACAATCTTCCGTTTTTTTAACTGTGATAATTTCTCATGTTAATTTGAAATGCATTTTTGTACTACCAACAGAAGATGTTATTATATAAGTATTTTAATGATATTAATATGATTTCAGAAGACCATCCTGAGGAAACAACTATTTGAAAATAATCTAGTATAGTAGCTATACAAAAATAATACTGCAAACTACAGATAAGTTTTGTCTGGTCATTTAATTGTATCTGGTTATTCCAGTAGCCTTAGAAAGGATTATTGAACATTTAGCTACCAATTAAGGCAGTGGTTTTTAAACACAGTTTTGAAAAAATTGACTTTGGTAAGTAAAAAAGTACTGATTTGTTTTTACTATAATAAACATTCAGAATTTTTTTAAACAATTCATTCACAACAAAAACAAAAAATATCATTCAGAATTTTTTGCAACCATTCATAATTTATTGAAACATTAAGTTAGAGTGCCATGCATACCTAAAATAAAGTTGCATTTATTCAAACTATTGTGTGATTACACATATTATGGCAGTGATCACCGAAGCTTACTGCACATTTGAATCACCTGGGGAATGTTTAAAAACTACTCATACCTGGGTTGCCTCCCACACATTTTTATTTAATTAATGTGAGGCACAATATGGGTATTATTGGGCTTTTAAAAGTTCCCTAGGTGATGCTAATGTCAATCTGGAATCCATCACATTAAAGAATGTCTCTCTTACATTAATATATGTTGCTGTTTTATAATAATTGTATATTTAAAAAATGAAAGTTTAAATAATAGCTATTCAGAGATCATCGAAAAGAAACAGAAATATAAGATGTTCAGAATTCAGTATTCTGGCTTTATTGAACTCAAGTATTGCTCCAGGTATGACATGTAAAGCACTGTTTTTTCAGACACCTATTTTTTCTATGTATAAGGCATTTTAATTTTAAAGAGCTTTTTTAGCACATTTGTGATATAAATTATGCAGAAATATGGGAATATTGGGTGTTGTCAATGTTAAAAACAGATATACTGCCTAATTTTTATTGCCAGTTCATCTGGATTATTATTTTCACTTGCTTGATTTTCAATTTCAAGAGTAGATTCAGATGTTCTAATGCCAGTGGATGTTCCTTTTCAAAAAATGTTTTGGCTTTATTTTTTTTAACAACTCCAATTCTGTTCAGTAATGGAAAAAACAGTTTTTCAATTGTTTTCTCTGTGGGCGACTTTGATGAGCAGATAGTACAATGCATTGCTGTATATTTTTGGGATGTTTTTGGAAGGTTATTTATACTTTCAGAGGTTTTGCTTTGGTTTGCTTTAAGTAAATCTATGTTGGGCATGTGAAAGAATGGAGTGATTCAGGTAACCTACTCTTTTCGTAGTGAAAATGGATTTCTATTCTTGACACCAAAGCTAACTTTCCAGTGATGGAACACAATGGATAAAATTGAAAAAGCTGTAGTAATTAGATAATTATTATATTACACAGGTGGTATATTGTATTTACCACCTGTGTAATTACATTAGCAAAGGAGAGGTTTGATGGCAATAAATGTGGCTGAGAATACATAGCAATAAAGTGCAGATATGTTGCAGCATAACAGTTACTTACCAGGGCCTGCATCTTTAGTACTATCAATATTTTCAAAAGAAGAGTTTCTCCTCATATTTGGTAAAATGTGATTCCCAATGTCTTAGAATAATTTAATGATTTGCATTTGGTATAGTTTCTAGATGAGAAAACAGATTGGGAGTTATTAATTTGTAAGCCCTGAAAAAATAGCCTCAACAAGAGCCTGATATCCTGTCACTTACTGCTTCCTGCTGCTAATTCAATAATGGCTGGTTGTTGGATCCTGAAGGAAAGCTTGCATATACTGTAGCTGAGATTTTTAAAATAGAAATGCCTTAGTAGATAAAAGCTAGGGGAAAAAAAAGATATTTGGGAAAAAAGTCTTGTACTGCTAGTGGAATCTGAGGCAAAGCTTATAGACAAATCCATTGTATCAGTGTAACAAGGAGGAATCAACTGGTCTGTGTAAAAACATGTTTGGAACATGAGTGAGGCAATATTCCTGTAACTTTGTGGAGGCCAGCTGTTAGAGTCAAAAGCCCTGGAGGGTAATTATAGCACCCGACTAAGAACAACCTATATGTCTTGCAACCTGTATGTCTCAAGTCATGTTGAGACAGTAGTCGCCTCAACATGACTTTCTAAACTGATTATGCTTGCACATTTTTGTTTAATTTCTCTTATTTTTCAGTCCAACTCTTGCCGAGAAACACAGACACTAACATGAGTCAGCATAAGATCTGTTCAGTGAAAGTTCTTCTTAGTTCATTTCCACTGCTTTGAAGTGTTCCATTGTCTGACATACAATTGTAATTTACATTTTGTTTATACGTTTTGTCATTTTGTCCTCACTCTGCTTTTTTTTTTTTTTTTTGCTATTACAAACACTTTTGCTTAACATTGTCATATAAAATTCCTTGTATTCCTGTGGAAGAGTTTCTTTAAAGTGCCATATATATATATATATATTTGCATTTTAAAGTAATTGTACTAATTTAAACTTCAACTCTCAGTTTATTTACATTGCTTCATATTCTTTCTGACATTTTATTGCCAGCCTTTTTAATGTTTTTCCTTACATGATTGTGGTTTTAATTTTAATTTTCTTAATTGCCAAAGCAGTTGAGCTTTCTTTTACTCATGCATCACAAGTTTGATTGCCTCTGATATGGTTTTTGTCTCTCCATTTTCCCAAAATGTTTATACTTTTTCCTGAAAATATTCTTGTATACTTTACCTAAATCAAAAAATATATAATTTTTATGCAACTTCTGCTTGCCCTCCAATTTCTACTCTTTGTATTGCTTTAATAATAGAACTCTATTTCAGCTGATTACATTATCAAGTACATATATTAATATACATCTCAGCCTCTTTTGTCAGTAGGTATAGTCGTGAATTTAAGTTCTTGCCAATTAGATATAAGCAGACATAGTGAATGGAACTTCTAGAATGTCTCCTTAAACATCCATGGTCTCTCTCTTCACTTCTAGTCAATGTGGAATAACTCAAAGCAGACTTGCTCTCTCCATATAAACAACTATAAAACTGAGTTAAATAAGTGCCTGCTTTTAGACATTTTACAAAATAATTAGGATCCCCAAAGAGAAGGAAAACAAATGAGGTAAACCCAATAGTTGCCCCAGTTTTCTATCTGCATATTTCTAGATATTGGCGAAGATATTCTAGATATTGCAGAAGATGGGAAAATGTAGAGGCCAGCTATGTCACTGAGCTGAAGAAATAGAGATTGCTGGGCATCTGGAATTTGTAAGGCATAGTTCAGAAGAGAAGTGAGATATGAATGAAAAGGACTTTAGAAATCTGTATGAGTGATTTCCTTGAATACTTGTATAGGGTGATAAGTCACAAGACCAGGCAAAGAAAAATTACTGAGAACTTTATATAGAGCAACTCATAAATTCTGTGCAGCAATAAAAAGGGACACTCTACGAAGACACACAAAATGACTGATAAATCTCAAAAACATTATGTAAGAAAGAAACCAGACACAAAAGATTAAATACTGTATGATCCCATTTATGTGAAATTTCAAAAACGGCAATACTAATCTACACCCGTAGAAAATAGATCAGTTTTTCTTTAGAACTGAGGGAGTAAAGTGATTGGGATATGAGAAAACTTCTGGGAATGATGGAGATGTTCTAAATCTTGATTTTGGTTATCATAACACAAATACATACAAATGTCAAAATTCACTGACCTAAAAACAACAGATGTATTTTATCACATGAAATTTATACCTTAATAAAATTAATTGCTTTTAGCAGTTTCATTTGCTTCTCCTTTTTCCATTTGTTGCTTTGAATTAGAATATGTTCATTGGAACTCAGGCAGACACACCAGACCATACAGACAAGAACTATGTCCTAGGAGTTACTGGAGACATACATAAAGGACCTCCAGTCTCTGACAATTATATGGATTCCCCAAAGCAATACTAAATTCTTCATCTCTGGCCTTTTATACGTGAGAGAAAAATGAAAATCTACACGGTTTAAGCTATTTTTTAGTATTGGGCACCTTGAAGCTGAACCTAATTATGAATAATACATATCCCTTTTAGGCAGAAATAATATTTTAATTAAGGATATTATATCAGTGTTTTAATTTATAGTCTGCAACATTAGAATAAAAAAGAACAAAGCTGATAGACCTTAATGTAGAAAAATAATGCCATACAAGTATTAGTCTGATGGAAAGGCTAAATATATTTTTTCACCTAGAAGAAATGAGAGTAACCTGTATGAAGAAATTGTTTATGAAACTACTCTAAATTAAAAATAAATTGGAACAAATTTCCAATATAAGGGAAAAAGATTATAATAATGGTAATAAATACTTTAATAATAGATTAACATATGAATATAATACTGACACAACTAGAAATTAATTTAAAATGTATTAAATAAAGATTACACACATGCACACAGGTAAGAGAAGAAACAGTAGCTTATAACATATTCTAGTTTTTTATAATTAAACATCATTGGAAAATTAAAATATAAAAGTTTTATTTCACAATGAAGAGATGGGAAAGCAGATTTAAAAAACTCATATGAAGGGACATTTATTCTTTAATTTTA
Source organism: Cacajao melanocephalus (assembly GCA_963573385.1). Taxonomy (NCBI): domain Eukaryota; kingdom Metazoa; phylum Chordata; class Mammalia; order Primates; family Pitheciidae; genus Cacajao; species Cacajao melanocephalus. The sequence goes on along the minus strand of CAUYLG010015010.1, from coordinate 54,147 downwards.
ATATCACAGTAGATAAATATAGATCTAATATCCCTTTTAAGACAGACTGATAGTAGTAGACAAATGGGGGTACATGATGAAACTTCCAAACTAGTGGGAAGATGGGTAATAAAAAGAAACTTGATCAATTGAACAAAATGAGAAAAGAGTTAAATAGAAATGTGTAATAGAAAATACGAGTAAATTCATTTCCCAAAGAAAAAACAGACTTTAAGTATTCTAAGGTTTGTAAAAGAGTGGTGACCAAATTTTACTCTTTAGAGATGAGATATTCACATTTAAAGATTCAGTTGTACGTTGATTAGAGAGTTTTTTAACGTTCTCACATTCATAAGTAAAAATATTTACACTTTTTATTTTCAATTTAAAAATGGCTAATAGCTTGAATTCCTACTTGTATATCTTCCCCCTTCTCTCTCCTTCTCATATTAATGCATTTTATGTCTGTTATAATGTTTTCCTGTTGTAGATTACAGACATTTCCATCTTTAGATTATGACCTTCTGAGAGAAGGCATTACATATTATAATAGTGTAATCAATGTTCTGTTATAAAGAAAGCCTATATCTCATCCTTATTATAAACCCTTGGTGAAATTGCTTTTGTCACGTTTCCATCATTCATAGGGCCTTACAAATTGTTTTCCCAAAATAAGAGTTTTACCTAAGTAATTGTTCAATAAAGTTTAATTTTATATATATTTTCAAGTATAGAAAATACTGTTGAGAAACATAAATGAGAAAATGAGACATCAGAAGAGTCAAGAAAAATGGCATGTGCATCAAGTTCTAATATTCACCTACTTTGTTTATAGGCAGCCTTTGTTTTTAATCAATATATATTTTATTTGACCATTTATCTAGCAAAAGCTTTTCCAGCTTATAGAAGATTAGAAGGATATTAAAAAGGTGCTAATGCATGAGAAGATTATAAAAGTAGGTACCAGTTAAATATGTAGCAATGAGAGAGACTGTGAAGTATACAAATGCAAAAAAATAGGAAATGATTATATGAGCAGAATTTTAAATTATAGGGACAAGATGTTCTGAAAGCTTAATCACCCTTTAGGACATCACTGTATGGCAGCAGAAGCAATAAAAACATGTTTTTAATGACATCACTAATACTTAAAAATGTGCAAAGTGTTCTATAATCCATTTATTGTAGAGAGAACGCATTGCAGCTTTAAAATGTTTATCAAAATAGAAAATAAAATGTTTATTGTAACATTCACTTATAACAACACTTCTTTTCATGGCAATGTCCACATTTACTTTATTTTGATTAGCTTGTATTATTTTAAATATGGTATGATCCATGTATATTTTCTCTAGTTGCTTGAACGTCACTGAAAAGCAGCTGAAGTACAGATAATTTCTATTGCATACTTGAAGATACTATAAATTTGAAAACAACACAGATTCCTCCTACACAACAGCCAATTTGTATAATAATTTTGAAGAAATTAAAATTGTAAGGTTTTGTCCTCATCGATTTAAAAACTTTGATCTATTTTTCATGTGCTTCACAGTTTGGAATATTTCCGCAAAAGTACATTTGCATATTTGCTTTTATCCTTTTAATAAATTTTCATTTAATTTACTCTTTGATTAGAGATGCGGAATTATATTACTTCACTGACGTTTACAAGTCCATTCAATGCAGCAATTTTTCAAGAGAATGTGCTCTTTGAGCTGTAATACTTATTAGGACATCTTTATGTCTGTCTTATGAGAGAAAGAAGGAGTGGTCAGTGGGAGTAAAGAATACACGTAGGTGGACAGATTTAGGCTATGTTTTGCAATGGTTGAATGTTTCGGACTTAGTTCAATACTTTCTAAGGTATTATTTCCCCTAGGAAATGATATTCTCAAAACAGATTCTTCAGAATCAGAAAGGGAGAGGGATCTGGTAGCCTAAAGCTTAAAAAAGCAATAGAGCATTTTTAAAATGTTTTTCAACCATTATTATTTTTTTTTATTATACTTTAAGTTCTGGGGTACATGTGCAGATCATGCAGGTTACATAGGTATACATGTGCCATGGTGGTGGTTTGCAGCATACATCGACCCGTCATCTACATTAGGTATTTCTCCTAATGCTACTCCTCCCCAATCTCCCCGACCCCCTGCTATTTTACAAGCAAAGTAAATAAAATGTTCAGTGAAATGGAGCTCTACTGTAGGCACTCAATTTTTTAGACTGATTAATTTTCATGATAATCTATGTACATCAGGTTTTGTTCAGAGACCTCTAAAAGGAGCTATGCTTTTTTATTATGTGCAGAATGCGCAGGTTTGTTGCATAGCTACACGTGTGCCATGGTGGTTTCCTGCATCCATCACCCTGTCATCTACATTAGGTATTTCTCCTAATACTATCTCTCCCCTAGCCCTCCACCCCCGCGACAGGCCCCGGTGTGTGATGTTCCCCTCCCTGTGTCCATGTGTTCTCATTGTTCAACTCCCATTTATAAGTGAGAACATGCGGTGTTTGGTTTTCTGTTCTTGTGTCAGTTTGCTAAGAATGATGAGATAAACATTTTAATAGTAAGCCTGCTTGAAATGCATTTTGATTGCATTTACTGGTATCTTTATAAAACATAACGATGAAGTTTTTTTCCCATGTGAAACATTGTTTTGGTAAACTTACATGCAAAAACAAAACATTTTTCACCTGCTATTCTCCATAATAAATATGACAAAGTTTAACCTCAAATGATGGCTTTAGAGGTACTGTTAACCGCGGTGTTGCTTTAAATATTTTTTGTTTTAGTTGATCACTGCCAAAAGGTCAAAGCCCACACTAAAACTAGTCTCATTAGATTGAAAGTTATCAAATATCAAGATGCATTAGATAATTATTTCTTTTAAAATGTGTTTATTCCTTTCTCCTTCGGCTCAATGCCTTTTGGAATGGTGCAAAATACAAACTAGAACTCAGAAAGTTGTTTATATAGATGGATTAATTTGATTTCACCATAGTTGCCTTACGTAATGGCTTAACTCTTATGGATATTACATATATATAAATACTATTTGAAAGTTATAAATGAGAGTTTAATGAGATCACTGTTTAAGTTTTTTATAATCGACACACAAAAGTTATACATGTTTATGGTGTACAGTGTGATGTTTCCATGCATGTATATATAGCATAATGTTCAAATTAGGTTAATTATTATGGCCATCATTTTAGATTTGCTATTTCTTTGTGGTGGCATCATTTGAACTTTTCTTTTCTAGCTATCTTGAAATAAATACTACACTGTTATTTGCTGTTGTCACCTTACTGTATAATAGAACAACAAAGTTTATTCTTCCTGTCTAATTGTAAGTCTGTACACACTGACCAGCCTCTCTGAGTACCCCATTTTCCCTGCATTCCCTAGCCTCAAGTAATCAGTTTCTACTCTCCAGTTCTCTAAAATCAACTTTTTTGATTCTGCATGTGAATGAGATAATGTGTATTTAATTTGGGGGCCTAGCTTATTTCACTTGACATTATATCCTCCGGGTTCATCCATGTTGTCACAAATGACAAGGTTTTATTCTATTTTCTATGATTGAATAGTATTCATTGTATGCATATATCACATTTCATTATCAATTCATGTATAGTTATACATGTAGGTTGACTTCATAGCTCAGCTACTGTTATCACTGCAATAAATACGGGAGTGCAGCTATCTCTTCAACATACTAAATTAATTTTCTTTGGTTATATATCCAGTGATGAAATTACTAGGTCAAAAAGTAGTCTTACATTTAATTTTTTAGTTTGATGTAATCCCATTTGTTTATTTTTACGTTTGTTACCTGTGTTTTTAAGGTCTTATTCAAAAATATTTTTTCCTAGTCCAATCTCATAATGCATTTCCTCTGTATTTTTATAGTAGTTTTATAGTTTTTCACATTTTACATGTAAGTCTTTAATCCATTTGGATTTGATATTTTTATATGGTAAGAGATAAGAGTCTAGTTTCATTATTGTGCATATGGATATCTGTGTTTCCCCAGAATAATTTATAAAAAAGACTGCCTTTCCCCCAGTGTGTCTACATGATGCCTTTGTCAAAAATCAGTAAGCTGTAAATGTAGATTTATTTCTGTGTTCCCTGTTCTGATTCATTGGTCTATGTGTCTATTTTTATTCCAGTACCATGGTGTTTTGGTTACTGTAGCTTTGCAGAGTATTTTGAAGTCAGGTCGTGAGATGCCTCCAGTTTGTCCTTTGTATTCAAGTTTGCTTTGGCTATCCGGGGTCTTTTCTATTTCTACATGAATTTTAAGGCTTTAAAAAATATCTGTGAAGAATGTCATTGGTGTTTTAATAGAGATTGCATCAAATCCACAGATTGCTTTGGGTAATACAGACATTTTAACAATATTAATTTTTCCAGTACATTAACACAAAATATCTTTCCACTTGTGTTCTCCTTAATTCCTTTCATCAGTGTTTTATAGTTTTTATTGTAGAGATCTTTCACCTCTTTTGTTAATCTTATTCTTAAGTATTTTTTTGTAGTTACAGTAAACACACATTTTTGCCTCCTTTGTCATATAGTTCAATATTGGCATATAGAAACACTATAAGTTGAGTTTGTACACAACTTTATTAATTTTATGGATTAGTTTTAACAGTTTTATGTGAAGGCTTTAAAATTATATGTGTGTGTGTGTGTGTGCGTGTGTGTGTGAGAGAGAGAGAGTATATAAAACAAATATGACCGTGTATATATACACATATGTATTTAAAGTTACATTTATATATTTACAGTTATATATAAATAATCCATTTGGATTTGATATTTTTTATGGTAAGAGATAAGAGTTTAGTTTATATTTATAAACATATTTATAAACTAAACTAAATGTATATTTAAAGTTATATATAAATATAACCTTAAATACATATGTGTATATGTACATAAATGTTATATATAACATAAACATTTTTAGGGTTTTTTAAAATACATATATATGTGTAACCTTAAATATGTATGTATATGTAACCATAAAGACTTGACATATAACCATATAACCTTAAGTATATATGTATATATAACACTACAGACTCCACAAAAACTTACATACATATATTTAATTATATATATTTATAATATGTATTAGTATGATGACCATTTGTGTAATGATCATAATATGTAAATATATTTCTGGTCAACTCTATAATGTAAATGGAATATCCCAAAGCATGTAACATTGAATGACAGTTTATTGGAAAACATTTTAATATATTTTGTTCAGAATAATTCTTATTTTTTAGACTACCCAATAAAGAAACTTTTACTTAGCTGTTTTTATTAGACTAACCGTATATATTATCATCATTATACTAATGGTCATTATACTAATGTATATTATAAATAAACAATGTACATATATATTTTATTATTTCAGTTGCAAACAGGGACAGTCTTTTCCATTTAGGTGCCTTTTCTTTCTTTTGCCTAATTGCTTTGGTGTTGCATAAAAGTGGTGAAAGTGGGCATCTTTGTCTTGTTGCAAATCTTGGAGGAAAAGCTTTTACCTTTTCCTGATTCCCTATGATGCTAGCTGTGCGTTAGTCATATGTTGAACTATTCTTGCATTCTGGGGATGAATCCCACTTGATTATGGTGAACAATTGCTCAAATTATTTTAATGTTATTGAATTTAGTTTTCTAGTACTTTGCTGAGGATTTTTGCATCTATGTTTATTAGGTATATTTCCCTGTAATTTGTGTGTGTCCTTGTCTGGTTTTACTATTAGGTGCTGGCCTCATAGAATGAGCTTGGAAGTCCCACCTCTTCAATTTTCTTTTAAAATAATTTGACTTGAATTTCTATTAATTCTTTTCAAATGTTTAGGATAATTTAGCAGTGAAACTGTCAGGCTTTTCTTTGATAGAGACATTTTATTACTGCTTGATTCTGTTACTTGTTACTGGTCTGTTCAAGATTCCTATTGCTTCATGATCATTGTTGGTAAGTTTCATGTGTCCAGGACTTTGTCTGTTTCTTCTAAATTTTCTAATTTATTGACATATAATTACTCCTTGTGCTATTTTATGATTTTCTGTAATTCTCTGGTACCAGTTATGTTTTCTTCATCTCTCTGATTTTGAGTTTTCTTTTTCCTTAGTCTAAAGTTTTGTTGATTTATATTTCTTTTTAAAGAAGCAGCTCCTGTTTTATTGATATGTTATAGTCTCTATGTTGTTTATTTCTGCTCTGATATTTATTATCTCTCTCCTTCTCCTTATTTTGGGTTTAGAGTGTTCTTGCTTTTCTATTTCCTTTTGGATTAATCTGGTTGTTTGAGATTTTTTTACTTTTCGATTTTGGGGCTTACTCCTAGAAACTTTCCTGTTGTGATTTATTTTTTAACACACCAAATAAGAGTTGAATATGTGTTACATTCTTTCATTTTGTTCTATAGCATTTCTGAAGTATGTAGTACTAAAGGAGATAAAATTTCACTAGTGTCAGGTAAAGCAACTATATTCTTCCAGAAATGCATCAAGTTGGATTCCCTTTCAGTATTTTTTCTTTTCATATTTTTGTTTAGCTGTAAGAATTTAGTTCTAAATACAGATCATCATTGGCTAGTCTAATAGAAAAATAAGAAGTCTTCTGAAAAAGTTATATTAAAATTATTTCCAATAAACTGTCACCCGACGTTGTATGCTTTGGAATACTCTATGGATGTTATGAGTGCAGTAGACCAGAAAACAGCAAAAACAATGACAAAAAGGTCGTTTGAATTTAATAAAACTTTAGTATGTATAGGTTTACAATATAAAGTTAGCTTTCCACTTGTTTTCAGTGAGATTGCGAGTGTTAAGAGCCAGTATTGCTGGTTATGTGTAGCACACATTGTCAGGGTACATGAGGGGCTTATATGTAAATTATGTTTGTGTTTATAATAATCCTTGGCATGGAATTAGTTAGGCAATAAATTTCGCACAGATAAACAATCTTCAGAATTTTATAAAACGTTCAGTTTAACAATTATTTACCAGTAATACTTCTAATCGTGTTGACATCATCATATTAGTAGACCATATTTGAGTACACAAAGAAAGCTTAAAAACTATGCACATCTGTTTTACAATATTCCAAATATTCTCCAAGATATATTTCTTATACCCTTTGATTAATTTTTCAAATAAATAAATATATTAAATTTACATGCAGTCTTTAAAACAAAACATTTGAAAAACATATTTCCTCTAATCTCATAGATCTTCACTGCTCTTAATATGCAGGTCTTGGTTGCATAAATGACAGTCAGATTATTGTCAAGGCAGTGCTCCATGAAAATTCACTTTTTCTGTGAATAAGGCTAATTATTTCTGCATTTTGGTTACCTGAATCATGCAACAAAGGCAGCTGTTTCTGGCTTGTTTTTGAAAAATAAAAAGGCAAGTAAACACTTAAAAGTGTTAAGAAAACATAAAGCCAAGATTACTGCTTAGTGTCATAAGATATGTGTTACTAAAGTGTTTAGACAGGGAAAGTCACAAATTGTGTGTAATAACATTCATTGAGGTTATTGGACTTCTAGTAACAAAGATTGATGCAGACATTCAAAACCAAACACAACTGTGTAATTAAGAACACAACTTAATCTGCAACCATTTGCATCACTGAAAAAATAGTAGATGGAATCTCTGATGAACACAAATGTAAAAATCCTCAATAAAATCTTACAAAGCTAAATTCAACTCCACATGAAAAATATTACACATCACGATCAATTGGAATTTATCCCTGGGATGCTGAAATGACTCAACAAATAAAAATTAGTCAAAGTGGCATACCCCATTAAGAAGAAAAAAAAAAGATCATCTCAATAGATGCAGAAAAGTTATATAAAAACATGAGTATCCACTTGTGATTTAGACCCAACAAAAACAGTATAAAATAATATAAAATTTATATATAAAAAGCTCACAGCTAACATCAAAACTAATGACGATAAATTGAAAGTTTTCTTCAAAGTGCCGCTGCAATCCAAAGATACTCACTTTCACCACTTCTATTCCATATAGCACTGGGAGTTCTGGCCAGAGCTATTAGACAAAAAAGGGAAATAAAAGACAAGTAAGTCAGAAAGGAGGAAGTAAAATCATCTCTGTCTGCATATGACATGATCATATATGAGGAAACCCTAAAGATTCAACAATAACAGAAACACTGTTAGAACTAATAAAGTCAGTAAAGTTACAGGATGCAAAATTAAGAGAACAGTACCATCTACAATAGCAACAAATAGAATTAAATACTCAGGAATGAACTTAATCAGAGAGGTAAAATACTTGTACACTGAAAATTATAAAATATTGAAGAAAATTAAAGACACAAATAGAAATACATCCTATGCTAACGGAATTGAATAATTAATAGTGTTAAATGTTCATACTACACCAAGTGATCTACAGATTAAATGCAATTCCTATCAAAATCCAAATAGAATTCTTTACAGAAATAGTAAGTTTATGTAAAACTGCAAGAGACCCTGAATGGCAGCAGTAATCTAGAGGAAGAAGAACAAATTTGGAGGTATCATACCTCTGATTTCAAATTATACTACAAGGCTATAGTAAGCAAAACTGTATGGTATTAAAATAAAACCAGAAATATAGACCAGTGGAATAGAATATAGAGACCAGAAATAAATCTGTATTTCTATTATCAGCTGATCTTCAACAATGATGCCAAGAACATGCAATAGGGATAGACAGGCTCTTCCATAAATGCATTTGGGAAAGCTGGATATCCACATGGAGAAGAATGAAAGAAGACCATACTTAATACCATACACAAAATGAGCTAAAATGGATAAAAGATATAAATATAAGACCTGAAACTATAAAACTACTAGATAAAAGCATAGGGCAAAAGCTTCTTGACATTGGTCTGGACAATGAATCCTTTTGGATATGACACCAAAACATAAGGCAACAAAAGCAAAAATATACAAGTGGGGTGGCATTAAACTAAAAAGCTTCAGTATATCAAAAAAAACAATTAATGGAGTGAAAAGACGACCTATAGAATGGGAGCAAATAAATGTTTAGTATCCAAAATACATAACAGATTTACACAACTCAATAGCAAAAGAACCCCACAAAAACAAACCAAAAAAAAAAAAAAACCCAAATAACCTAATTAAAAAAATTAGCAAAGGACCTGAACAGAACTTTCTCAAAGAAGACAGACAAGTGTCCAGTAGGTATAAGAAAAGGTGCTTAGCATCACTAATTGTCTGCAACATGCAAATTGAAACCACAATGAGGTATCAGCTTTTATGCCTGTTAGAATGGTTATTGTCAAAAAGAAGATAGCAAGTGTTGGATGAGAATGAGGGGGTAAAAATGCTTGTACATTGCCCATAGGTATGTAACCTGGTATAGTCATTATGAAAAAAAATATGGAAGTCCCTCAAAAACTAAATCAAAATAAAAAATTGAATTATATGATCCAGAAATCTCACTTTTGAATATATAGCCAAGGAAATGAAATTAGCATGTCAAAGAGATACCTGCCCTCCTGTGTTCATTTTGGCTTTATTCACAATAGCCAACCTACGTGAAACAACCTATCTTGTTCCATCAATGAATATACATCAATGGATGAAAGAAACAAGAGAATGTTTTATATATATATATATATAAAACGTGTATATATGTATATATATGTATATATGTATATATATGTATATATATAGAACACATGAATATATATACAATCACATATACATATTTACAAATATATACATATATAATGAAATATTTTTCAGCCTTAAGTAAGAGTAAATCCTGCCATTTGCAGCAACATGAATAACCCTGAAAGACATTATGCTAAGTAAAATAAGCTGGATGCGGAAAGTCAAATACTGCATGGTCTCTGAAGTATTTGTGGAATCTAAAAAAGTCTAACTCGTAAAAGCAGAAAAGAATGGTGGTTGTCACGGGCTGGAGGACAGGTGATAAGGGGGCTAATCAGTAGGTAACTATAGCTAATAATCTGTATTATATACTTAAACTTTTTAAGAGAACTAATTGTAAGAACACACAAAACAACTATAGCTATGTACAGTTATAGATAAGTTACTTAGCTTGGTCATTTATCATTTCAATGTATACCTATATCAAATATCACATTGTACTCTTTGAAAATAAATTTTATTCATCAAGTATATCTCAATATTTTCAAAACTAGGCTTTACAATAAGTAAAACAAAAATTATAGACTTTTAATTGGGAACAATTGCTAGTAAAACCTGAATCAAATCAAAGTTGATTTATAACATTGTAAGACTAGATTAAGTTAACTTAAATCACAAATTAATTGACCCTGATCACAAAACAATTAAGCCATATACATTTGATGATAATATTGTAATAATTGAGAAACAATATCCATGTTAACCTTTCCAAAAAATGTGTCCTTCTGCAGAATAGTTCTTTCTGGGGGGATTGTGCTTTGTTTATTATTTAATTTTTAATTTTTATGGGTACATAATAGGTATCTATATTTATGGGGTACATGAGATGTTTTGATACAGACATGCAATGCAAAATAATCACATCAGGGTAAAGGGGGTATCTATTACTTCACAAGTATTTATCATTTCTTTGTTACAAACATTCCAAATACGTACTTTTAGCTATTTTTAAAATATACGATACATTATTGTTGACTGTAGTCACCCTGTTGTGCTATCAAATTCTAGATCTTATACATAATATCCAACTGTATTTTTGTATCTATTAACCATGCCCACTTCCCTTCCCTCATTACACCACCCAGGCTCTGATGACCATCATTCTACTTCCTATCTCCATGATGTCAATTGTTTCAAACTTTAGTACCCACAAATGATGAGAACATGTGAAGTTTGTCTTCTGTGCCTGGCTTATTTCACTTAATATAATGTTCTCCAGTTCCATCTATGTTGTTGCAAATGAGAGGTTCTCATGACTGAATAGCACTCCATTATATATAGGCACCACATTTTCTTTATCAATTCATCTGTTGATGGACACTTAGGTTGCTTCCAAATCTTGGCTATTGTGAATTGTGCTGCAATAAATATGTGAGTACAGATATATCTTTGACATTTTCTTTTCTTTTCTTTTCTTTTCTTTTGGGTATATGCCTAGCAGTGGAATTGTTAGATCATGTGATGTCTCTATTACTAGGTTTTTGAGAACTGTTTGGATCCTAACTGTTTTCCATAGAAGCTGTATGAATTTACATTCCCTGTAACAGTGTATGGGGGTTCCCTTTTCTCCACATCCTCTCCAGCTTTCATTATTGCCTTTTTGACAAAAGGCATTTTAATTGGAATAAGATAATACCTCATTGTAGATTTGATTTGTATTTCTCTGATAATCAACAATGTTGAGCACCTTCTCTCATACCTGTTTGTCACTTGTATGTCTTCTTTTGAGAAATGTCTATTCAAATCTTTTGCCCATTTTAAAATCAGATTGTTAGATTTTTTCCTATAGAGATTTTTGAAATCCTTATGTAATCTGGTTACTACTTCCTCATCAGATAGTTTGCAAATATTTTCTCCCACTCTGTGGGTTGTCTCTTCGCTTTGTTTCCTTTGCTGTGCAGAAATTTCTTAAATTGATGTAATCCAGTTTGTCCATTTTTGCTTTGGTTGCCTGTGCTTCTGTGGTATTCCATAAGAAATCTTTGCTCAGCCCAAGTCCCAGATAAATTCTCCAGTATTTTCTTATGGTAGTTTCAGATCTTAGATCTGTTTTTAATCCATTTTAATTGTTTGTATATGGCAAGAGATAGGGCTCTAGTTTCATTCTTCTACATATGGATAGCCAGTTTTTCCGGCACTAGTTATTAAAGAGATGTCCTTTCCCCAATATATGATCTCAGTACCTTTCTCAAAAGTAAGTTTACTGTGGATGTATACATTTGTTTCTAAATTCTCTATTTTGTTGCTTTGGTTTATATGTCTAATGTTATGCCAGTACGATGCTGTTTTGATTACTAAAGCTCCATATAATACGAAGTCACGTAATGTGATTTCTCCAGTCTTGTTCTTTTTGTGCATGATGCCTTTTGCTGTGCTAGGTCTTTTATCCTACATATAAATTTTAGGATTAATTTTTCCATTTCTGTGAAGAATGTTATTGGTATTTTAATGAAGATTGCATTGAATCTCTAGATTGCTTTGCATGGTGTGGACATTTTAACCATATTGATTCTTCTATTCCATGAATATGGAGTATCTTTCCATTTTTTGTTCTAGTTCATAAATGTTTGATAGTTTACATTGTAGAGATCTTTCACTTCTTCGAGTTAATTCCTAGGTAATTTTATTTATAACTATTGTAAATGAGTTGTTTCTTAATTTCTTTTTCATATTGTTTGCAATTACCACCTTTAAGTTTTTCCAAAGATCAGATGATGTCATCTGCAAACAATTATAATTTGATTTATTTATTTCCAATTTGGATGCTCTTTATTTATTTGTCTTACTTCATTGTTCTGGATAAGATTTCCAGTATTATGTTGAATAGAAGTGGTGAAAGTGAGCAACTTTAATTTGTTCAGATCTTAAAGGAAAGGCCTTAAAATGTTTCCAGTTCAGTATAATGTTAGGTGTGAGTCTGTCATATACAGCTTTTATTATGTGGAGGTATGTTCTCTCTACGCCCAGAGAATTTTTATCATGAAGGGATGTTGACTTTTACCACAGGCTTTTTAGCATCCTTTGGAATAATCATGTGGTTTTTGTCCTTCATTCTGTTGATATGATTGACTCATTTGTATTTATGTTGAACCATGCTTACATCCCTGAGACAAATATCAGTTGTTCATGATGAATAATTTTTCAATGTGTTGTTGAATTTGGTTTGCTAGAATTTTGCTAAGGAATTTGCATCAATGTTCATCAGAAATATTAATCTGTAGTTTTCTTTTTGTTTTGATGTATCTGGCTTTGATATTAGGGTAATACTAACATCATATGATTAGTTTGGAAGTATATCCACCTCTTGTACTTTTTGAAAGTGTTTCAGTAGGTTTGGTATTCTTTAAAGGTTTGGTAAAATACAGCCACTGAACCCTAGGTCTTCTTTGTTGGAAGACTTTTTATTATGGCTTCAATCCCATTACTTGTCATTGGTCTATATAGGTTTTGAATTTCTTCTTGTTTCAATTCTGGTAGGTTGTGTGTATCCAGGAATTTATCTATTTCTGCTGGGTTTTCCAACTTATTGGCGTTTAGTTGCTTGTAGTAGTCTCTAATAATCCTTTTACATTTCTGTGGTTTCATTTGTAATGTATCCTTTTTCATCTCTGATTTTACTTACGTGTTTTCTCCTTTTTTTATTTGTTAGTCTGGCTAAAGGTTAGTTGATTTTGTTTAGTTTTCAAAATAAATTTTTATTTCATTGGATTTTTGTTTTTTGTATTTCAATTTTATTTCTCATCTTATATTTATTTCTTTTTTCCTCTACTAATTTTGGGTTTGATTTGCTTTAGCTTTTCTAGTTCTTTAAAATGTATTTTTAGGTTGTTTATTTGAAGTTTGTCTCCTTTTTTTGTTGTAAATGTTTATTGCTATCAACTTCCCTCTTAGCACTGCTTTCACTGTATCTCATAGATGTTGGTATGTTGTGTTGCCATTTTCATTTGTTCTAACACATTTTTAATTTTCTTCTTAACTTCTTTATTGACCCACTGGTCATTCAGGAGCATATTGTTTAATATCTATGTGTGTGCATTGTTTCCAAAGTTTCTTTTGTTGTTGATTTCTAGCTTTATTCCATTGTGTCAGAGAAGATACTTGATTTCAATGCTTTTTAAAAGACTTGTTTTATAGCCTATGATATGCCATATCCTTGATGATAATCTATGTGTTGAAGAGAAGAATGTGTATTCTGCAGCTGTTAGATGAAATGTTCTATAAATATCTGCTAAGTCCATTTGGCCTATACTACAGATTAAGTCCAATGTTTCTTTGTTGATTTTTCTGTCTTAATGATCTGTCCAAGGCTGAAAGTAGGGTGTTGAAGTCTCCAGCTATTGTATTGGGGGTCTATCTCTTTTTATTCTGGTAATATTTACTTTATGTATCTGCATGCTTCAGTGTTAAGTTCATATATATTTACAATTGTCATATCTTCATTCTGAATTAACCCTTTTGTCATTGTATAATGACCTCCTTTTTGTCTTGAAATTCACTGTCTTGAAATTTTTTGCCTTGAAAAAGCTATTCCTGCTCTTTCTTGGTTTCCATTGACATAGAATAACCTTTTTTCATCTTTTTATTTTTAGTCTGTGTGTGTCTTTATAGGCGAACTGTGTTTTTTGTAGGTAACAGATTTTTTACTTTATTTTTTTCCATTCAGCCAGTCTATGCCTTTTGATTGAAGGTATTTCAATGTTATTATTAATAAGTAAGGACTTTGGATACTTATTTTTTTTCTGGTTGTTTTATGATTTTTCCTTCTTCTTTTCTTCTTTCCCTCTTTCCTTCCCATCTTCCTCTTAATGAACGTGACTTTCTATAGTTATGTATTTCAATTTATTGATTTTTAATTTTTGTGTATATGTTTTAGGTTTTTTGTTTTGAGGTTATGAGGCTTTCAGATAATATTACCCATTATTTTTAGCTGATTACAACAACACTGATTACTAAATAAACAAGCAAAGAGAAAACTAATAAAAACTATACATGTTAACTTCATCATCCTGTCTTTTAAATTTTTGTGTTTTCATTTATATCTTATTGTACTAAGTCTTAAAGTTGTTTAAGTTATTGTTGATTGGTTCATCATTTAGTCTTTCTACTCAAAATAAATAGTTTATTCAACACAATTAACAGTGTTACAGTATTCTGTGTACTTCTGTGTACTTGATATTATCAGTGAATTTTGTACCATCAGATGATTGTTTATTGCTCATTTTTTATTGCTTTTCTTCCAGTTTGAAGAACTTTCATTAGCATTTATTGGAGAATCAGACTGATGCTGATTAATTCTTTCAGGTTTTGTTTGTCTGAAAAAGTCTTTATTTCTTCCTCATGTTTGAAGGATATTTTCACTGGTTATACTATTGTAGAATTATTATTTTTCCTTCAGTACTTTAAAGGTGTCATGCCTCTCCCACCTGTCCTGTAAGCTTTCCAGTGAAAACTCTGCTGCCAGATGTACTGGAGGTCCTTTGCATGTTATCAGTTTCTTTTCTTTTCCTGATTTGATTTGGGGATGCTTTCTTTATCCTTGACCTTTGAGAATGTGATTATTAAGTGTCTTAAGGTAGGCTGTGGATTAAATCTGCTTGATGTTATGTAACCTTCTTACACTTGATTATTGTTATCTTTCTATTGATATCTGTCATAGAAAATAACAGAGAACGTTTGAAACATTCTGTTATTTTCTCTTTAAATAAACTTTCTACCCCTATCTTGTTCTCTGCTTCTTCCTTAAGGCTAAAAACTCTTAGATTTGTCCTTTGGAAGCTATTTTGGACATCTGGTATTGTTACCGGGTTTCTTCTTGGATGTTGTGGGTTCTTGGCCTCCAGCCTCTTCAATAAATGGTGGGGCTGCTTCAGCTTCTCCGTATGCTCGCAAAGTAAAATTTCAGACCCAAAACAGTGTTGCAGAAAGGTGATTTTATTTAGGTAGAGAAAAGAGAAGGAAAGGAGAAGAAGAGAAAGGCTTCTACGAAGAGTGTGGAAGGGGATTCCAGAGGGGAAATCCCTGAGGGAGCTCCCACTGTATAGGAGGGGATTCCAGAAAGTTGGAAATCCGGTGCAGGTGAGGGAGCATGGACTTTTATCCTGGGAGAAAGCCCACCTTCTCCAAGACCCTGGGCCAATGAAAGGAGTTCCTTAGAACTTTCAATGGAGTGATTGACTTTTAGTTTCTTCCTGTGCCCAAGAAATTTAAACATAAACCGTTGAAGCTCCTGGATGGAGAGAGATGGGAGAGGGGCATGGTACTGGGAAATTCTTGCCCCTAAAGCTTTGCCCCCTCATGGACCAGGAAAGAGAACACATTCCCTCAGTATGTGCATTTTATTTCATTTAGTTATTTATTTTTTGTCTCTACTGTCTATGTATGTTTTCAGAAACCCTACCTTCAAGCTCACTAATTCTTTCTTCTGCTTGATCAAGTCTGATGTTGAGAGAGACTGATGCCTTCTTCAGAATGTCAATTGAATTGTTTCACTCCAGAATTACTGCTTGATTTTAAAAATTGTTTTAATCTCTTTGTTAAATTTATCTAACAGAATTCCGAATTCCTTCTCTGTTACCTCAAATTATTTTTAGCTTCCCCAATAGCTATTTTGAATTCTCTGTATGAACGATTACATATCTCTTTCACTCCAGGTTTGGTCACTGATGCCTTATTTAGTTGGTTTGGTAACGTTATATTTTCCTAGATGTTTGTGCATGTTAATTGACATCTGGCATTGAAAAGTCAGGTATTTACTATGGTCTTTACAGCCTGGGTTGTTTATCCCTGTCAGTTTTGGGAAGGCTTTTCAAGTATTCAAAGGGAATTGAATGTTGTAACCTAAGTCTTTGATCACCACAGCCATTTTTTTGCATTTGGGAATACCCCAAGTGCAATAATGCTGTGACTTCTGTGGAACTTGTAGTGGTCCTTCCTTGGTAGTCTTGGATAAGATCTGACAGAATTCCCTGGATTACTAGATAGAAACTTTTTTTCTCTTTCCTTTGTTTTCCTCAAAGTTCTTCTCACACTTCTTCCTCCTCAAGCAGAAGGAGTCTCTTTTCATGGCCACCACCACATCAGTTCTGCAACAAGTGCTTGCTGAGTACTGTCACAATGTTCACTCAAGGTCCATGGGCACTTGGTTAGCTTGTGATAAATGCTGCCAGGCCTGGGCCCTTTTCTTCAGGGCAGAAGGCTCCCCTCTGTCTCAGGAAGGTTACAGAAATAGCACAGCTCCAGGAGTGCCATCATTCTGTTTGAGAAAAAGGCAAGGAAGAGTAAAGAGGACTTTGTCTTGCAAGTTGGATACCAGATCAGCCAAGGGCTAGAATCAGGGACCCCAGGATCGCTCTTGGTGCTGTACTCCACTACAGCTGGGTTAGAACCCACACTGTAAGACGAAATGCCCTTCATTCTTCCCTCTGCTTTTTTCAAACATAATGAGTCTCTCTTCATGGCCACCATAGTTGGGAACATGTTGTGTCACACTTGGAGCTCGCATAGCCCTGGGTCTCCTTCAAGGCCCATGGTAAGTTCAACCCACTTACCACTGATGCTTATATAAGGGCTTTTTAGTCAGCAGGTGATGAATCCTGCCAGAACTGGGTTCTTCAAGACAGCAGGTTCCCCTCTGTTCCAGGCTATGTCTCGAAGTAGCATCCAGTTTCTAGGTCCAGGAATGGGAGCCTTAGGACTCGACCCAGAGCCCTTTTCTACTGTGGTTGAGCTGATAACCAAGTTGCAAGACAAAGGCCTTTTTGGTCTCCCCTATCCTGTTCTCATGTGGAAAGAAGGAGTCTCTCCTGGAGCTGTGAGTTAAGCTGCCTGGGGTTAGTGGAGGGGTAATGCAAACACTCCCTTGACCACCCCTACTAATGTCTTACCAGGTCACATGCATCCAAGTCCACTGGCTCTGAACCCAGCACAGCACCAAGACATGCCCTAGAATGGTAGTCCTTATGGACTATACTGCCTTTCAAGCTGGTTTAGCAATCCAGAGTACTTTACCCCTGGCGTGGGGCTAGCCAGAACTCGGGTTCCAACCACTGCAATGGAGGATTTCTCTGTGGCTAGAGCTTGTCTGAATGCTCCTTCCTGAATTCTCTAAATGCTCCTTCCAGCTGAATTCTACCACATGTTACTTTCTGCTGTGACAGGGAAGCATTGAGTTTCAATGCAAAATCCCATGATGATTGCACTATCCCTTCTCCATGCACACAGATTCTCTCTCCATGCCATGCAACTGCTGCCAAAGGTGAGGAAGAGGTGGTGTCAGGAAGTCAAGACTGTCTTTTCTATCCTCTGCAGTGCTTCTTTCCTGGATGTAATATTAAAACCAGGTACTATGATTTCTCACCTGCTTATTGAAACTTACAAAGGTGCTTTCTTGAGTAGATAATTGCTCAATGTGGTGTTTCTGAAGTGTGTAGCATGATCACTAGAAGCTTCTCTTTGACCATCTTGCTCAGCCTTCTCCCCCACAGAATAGTTCTTATCAACACCCTATTTTTTCATTATATTAATTGCATAAAAATAATCCTTTCTGCACATATCTTTTAAGAAACAATCTGTAATGTTGTGAAGCCATTAAAATGAAAGATTTCTCGTCTCTGCATCTGTAAATGAGATCTGTCAAGATTGTTAGCAAATTTTTATGGACAATGTACTTTCACCTTAGTGTATCTGTTTTTCTTGCTCTTTTTAAAATTCTTTTTCTTTTAAAAGAGAATTTAAATTATATAAAGGGATACGCACACACACGGATATATATACACACATTTACATTTAGATATAATATTAACATATTTTCATCACCTAGAATATCTACAGCGGATACTTTGTCTTACTTGCTTCTCATTTTATTTCAAAAATAAAACTTCAGAGATTTAGTTCAGTCTCCTTTAATGAATACCCTCAGTAATATCCCTATTCAAACCGTCCAGGGGCAACCACCATCTGACTTTTATGAGAATCTTTCCATCCTATTTACTATAAGATTATCTTATATGTGTTCTTAAATAGTACACAGTAATGTGTTCTATGTATCATTCTCTATCTTTCCATTTCATTTACCATTATTTTCAGTATTTCCTATATAGATCAGTACCAACATTTTGAGCATTCTACTAACATTTCGATTATTTCACATTGTCCATGATTACAATAGTTTCTCCCATGTGAATCCTTACATAAGTATCCCTTTTCCTCTGAAGTGTATTTTCAAAAACGAAATTGTTGGATTTCTAGGAATGCACATTTGTAATTCTGCCAGAGATTGCCACATTGCTTTTCAAGGTAGATGTGCATTTACGGTGCCACAAACATGGTCATACTTTCATCTTTATTTTGCATTTTAATTATAGGTAATGATTCAATTTAATTATAGAATTATCTGACTACATATTTTATATTACAGTTACATGGTTACGTTATTGTGTGCGGTCATAACTGAAAATGTATACATGACAGTTATCAAGGCTTACAGAAAGTATGATTGAGAAAGAGATTGATAATCCATTACTCTGTGATGGGACATTTCAAAGTTTAATCAAACGATTTTCTAGGTGTTTTCTAAGCATATGTGAATTATACATGAAATTATACATAGATTACATAAAAATGAGATTGTAGCTGGAGGTGTAAGTAAAGTCCAGAGATTTTTTTCTGGAGAAGGAGGTAATAACAGCATAGGTGTATGCTGAGGGGAGTAGCACAGGGTAGAGAGAGAAGCGGATAATGTTGAAAATAGGAGAGTCACTGAAATTATCTCCCTGAGTATGTAAGAGAAGATGAATTTAAGCATCCAAGTGAACTACATGAGCAGTTTATTTATAGTTTCAAGAGGAAGGCAGCATTTGTTGGTATAAAATATGTTAAATGAGTACATGTACCGATGGAAGTTTATGAAGGCCCTTTGTAATTGCTTGTGATCACTTAGTAGTTTAGAAAGCAAAATCATCAGATAGAGAAAGGGGAGCAGAGATGCTTGAGTTTTAATGAGAAAGATATATAATATTAAAAAGTAAAGGAGAATGAATGATCAATGGAAACTGTAATTTTGGGCAGCTCCATGAACTCACTTGATATTTATGTCCATTAGTTGAAAGTCAGCATGGTTTGTAACTTTTTCTCTAGCCACCTTCACTTTGTAGTTGGGGAACAGGTGGAAAGATAGATTCAGTTGGTCATATGGAAAGATAAAGTTGGCCCATCAAGTAAAATGAAGCAGGAAAGGGGCAAGGAAATTGAAGAGTTACCATGAAATGATGATGACTCACTACAGATGCTAAGTGGAATAAGGAAGAGAGAGAAGGTGTATTAGATTGCTCAGGTTGCCATAACAGAATAAATGGAATAAAATGTTGGCTTAAACAACATAAATTTATTTTCTGACAATTTAAGAGAGTGGAAGTCCAAGGTACAGGTGCTGGCGGGGCTGGCATCTGATGAGGCCTGTCTGCTTGGCACTCAGAGGGCTGCCTTCTCACTGTGTCCTCACGTGGCCTTTTCTCAGTGTGCACCTAAAGAGAGGGAGAGATCTGTGGCATCTCTCCCTCTTTTTATGAGCATGTTAGTACTATTAGATTCTAGTCCCACTTTTATGGTCTCATTTAACCTTAATTACCTCCTTAAAGCCCCTATCTCATACAGTCACATCGAGGATTAGGGCTTCAATTCATGAATTTCTTGGGGAGGGCACAAATCAGTTCATAAAACAAGGTCTCCATCAAGGGGTAATGGAGAGTGATGAGGTGATGGAATTAATGGATTACAAAACTATGTACAACAGATGAAAAAAATCAAACTACTGAATAATATTTTTAAATAAATTATGTACATGAAGTGTCTGACATATATTCAGTAATCCCAGCTACTATTACCATACAATGATGAATATGATAACCTGGTATAATACTGACTATAATGCAATATATTTTGTAAAAGAATAAATTATGCGTTTTAAAGGGAAATGGAAAGTGCACGGATTTTTGTCCAAGCTAAGCAGGAAGACAAAATAAACTTAAAGTCTCTTCAGTGTCTCACATGACTGGCCTAGGGCACAACAATTGTCAGTTCTTACTATCAGGGTTACTATTGTGTTGTTGTTAGCAACATTTACCACCTAGCAGGTACTTTTGCTAGGAAATTAACATATTAATTCAGACAACAAACATGATCAATGTAATTATCCTAGTGCTGCCAATAAGAAAGAGAAAGATTTACTTACCTGAAATAACAGTAAAGAGAGCAGCTGGAATTTTACCTGTCCTTTCAAATTCCGAAGACCATACTATAAAATGGGAGAAATTAGTAACATTTAAAAGAAAAGTAAGTGAATTATACATTTTACTTTTATAGTTATTTGATGATGCTTAGTGTTTTTTAGATGGAACTAAGCAATGCCTTGAAACATGAATGTCTGTGGGTGGCTCTGCTGACATTCCTCAGTTGATGCATTACACCTGTTTTCAGGCTGTACTTTTTTTTAACCAAGCTTCTTTTCATCAATAGATAAGAAAATACATATTCCTTTTACTTCAGATAAATCCATGCAACTTAAATTCTTACTTGACTCTTAACCTCTTACTTGAAATTATACTTTAATAGCTTATTCTGTCTATAGAGATCTAACATCAAAATAAATGTATATTATTAAATTATGGGCAGCATATGCAATATAGCAATTTTCAATAGTTTGATGAAAAAAAAAAAGATCTAGCCATACTAAGTTTCCTTCATGTAAGTAGTTTCAAAAATCACTATGGAAAAACAGGATAATTATATATCTATATATATAATTAATCAGTGTTACATTAAAATTATTATTTGACTCTTACATTAGTCATTTAAGTAAAAAAAAATAAAATAGCTTTAAATATTAATAAAAACTAAAAGGAAATATGAATAAAGTATAGATTAGCTAATAATCATATATCTATATTTGTTCTGACAAATGTATCGTACTAATAGAGATGTTGACAATGGGAGAATTAGTGTGAAGTAAATGGAAACTCTGCGCTATCTTCATTACTTATAAATCTGAAACTATTATAAAATATTTTTTCAAGTATTAATATTCGTTGCCCCATATCTTAAAATTATTCCAGTCTCCTCTAAAATAAAATATTTAATGCCCAATCTATTTGACTATGTTTTTTCTAAAAATGCCGTTGCCCTATCCGTCATTGAAATATAGATATTGTTATTGATGTGTTCTAGGCCTGTCTACCTGGATTCAGTCTCAGCCTCTCCACTTATTTTCTACATGACTTTGTAAAATTTTCATCTGATATTTTCATCATCTGTGTAATGGATATAATTACAATCATATCATAGAGTTATTGTCAGGCTCAAGCATACAAAATTAGAACATGCTTAGCAAATAGTAAATTTTTATAATTTTCACTTTTGATTTCTCTTTGTTATAGTGATTTTTAAATTTTCTCCTACCATTGTTTCTTTATTCATAAATATGTTTGAATGAATCTATGTATTATCTTCTCTAGAGCTTAGAGATATCTCAGTTCTGAGTAAAATATCTTACTCCACACCATTAAAAAATACATAACTCATAAAGGAGTAATGCTTTCAAGGTAGTGGATGTTAAGTGTTCTCACCACAGAAATGATAACTATGTGATATAACGCATTTGTTAATTAGCTAGATTTAACCATTCTACAATGTATATATACTTAAAAGTATCACATTATGCATAATAAACATAAAGAGTTTTATAGGTCAGTTAAAAATAAATTTAAAAGAAAAAGATAGTAGAAGACCTGAACCTATCCCAGCACATATAGGATTCTCTTATGTATGTGCTGTTTTCCTTCCCTCACAGGCTCAGAATTACCCTGTTCAGGCCACATAGAAAATGGATTAATTAACTTCTGGATGTGAAATGTTTGTTTCACTCTATCATATATCAGTTCAGTGACAAACATGATTGAGACTCAAGTGCATAGCCAAGAGGAAGAAACTCTATCTCTGCCCAACGAAGTCAGAGGCATGTGGGGATACATAGAGAGGCTTATGAGCCAAAAAAAACTGAGGGTTTTATCTTTTGCGTGTACCAATAAATTATCTCTGACATCTAGAGAAACCCATATCCTAGCTGGCCTGAGCACTTCCCAGTGTACACCTGCTATCCTGTCATCCTCAGGTTAGTATCCCCTTTCACTCTAAAAATGTTCCAATTTGAATAATAAAGTGCTATGAACAAGTCACTGTGATCTAGCAATACACATTTCAAACTAATATTTCCTTCATCATTTATCATACAATGCTAGATTAAGAAACAGTACTGTTTTCATGTACATATACACAAAAAGCTGAACAAAATTAGCACAGCAATAATAATTCTGTGACATTTATGTTCTTCCCATAACTACAGTTATTAGCTATTTGTATCACTTAAATAAAAACCAGCAGAAAGAAAATGAATATGTTTAGGGTATTAGATGAAACAAACATATTGCCTTTATAACAAATAGGCACTATGGCTATATGTTTGTTACTTCTGATGTTAGGAAAAACATCCATTTAAATGAGAAAAAAAGTCTTGACTGTTAAAACTTTTATATAAAAAAGATCAGAAGTCTTATATAAGAAATAAAAAATTCCTTTTGAAAAGTTTTTATATCCTTTGCCCACTTTTTGATGGGGTTGTTTTTTTCTTGTATATTTGTTTAAGTTCTTTGTAGATTCTGGTTATTAGCCCTTTGTCAGATGGGTGGATTGTAAAAATTTTTTCCCATTCTGTTGGTTGCCGATTCACTCCAATAGTTTCTTTTGCTGTGCAGAAGTTCTTAAGTTTACTGAATGCAGGCAACAAACATATGAAAAAAGGCTCATCACTGGTCATTAGAGAAATACAAATCAAGACTACATTGAGATACCATCTCACGCCAGTTAGAATGGCGATCATTAAAAAATCAGGACAACAGATGCTGGAGAGGATGTGAAGAAACAGAAATGCTTTTTACACTGTTGGTGGGAGTGTAAATTAGTTCAACCATTGTGGAAGACAGTGTAGTGATTCCTCAAGGATCTAAAAATAGAAATACCATTTGACCCAGGAATCCCATTATTGGGTATATACCCAAAAGATTATAAATGGTTCTATTATAAAGACACATGCACACATATGTTTATTGCAGCACTGTTTACAATAGCAAAGACCTGGAACCAACCCAAATGCCCATTAAAGATAGAGAGACTGGATAAGGAAAATGTGGCACATAGACACTATGGAATACTATGCAGCCATAAAAAAGGATGAGTTTATGTCCTTTGCAGGGACATGAATGAAGCTGGAAACCATCATTCTCAGCAAACTGACACAAGGACAGAAAGCTAAACACCACATGTTCTCACTCATAAGTGGGTGTTTAACAATGAAAACACGTGGACACAGGGAGGAGAACATTACACACAGGGACCTGTTGGGGGGTAGGGAGATTAGGGAGGGATAACATTAGGAGAAATACCTAATGTAGATGACGAGGGATGGATGCAGCAAGCCACCAAGGCATGTGTATAGCTATGTAACAAACCACGTTCTGTACATGTACCCCAGAACTTAAAGTATAATTTTAAAAAATTATACTCATTATCTCATAGGATTACTGTGAGAATTAAATGCATGTAAAGCCCTTAGAACTAATGGTTCGTACATAGTGAGCCCTCAAAAGTTAGCTGTAACAAATGTTAACTGTTTTAATTATCACTATCAACATAATCATTGTTTTTGGATGACTTTATGGTAGCTTATAAAAAATATTGTGACTGAAAAATTTCAGGTCTTAAGTGTGTTTGATAGAAATACAACAGGAAAGGAAAATATTTGAAGCTCTGTTAGTTCATTATGAATGAAATGCTTTTGTAGTTTGTGGTTTGGAAAACTAAGATACTGAGATTTTTGTTGACTAAATTTTTAGCAGGAGTAAAATGCTTGACCTGAGTTTTAAAAATCTGGGGATTTATTGCTGACTCAATGAAAAGTTAATATGGTAATAGGCATTTGGTGGCCCAGATTACAGCATATATAGCAATCCTGAAAATTGCAAAAATACAAGAGCAGGATACTGTCTGCTACTAGAATACTGGATTATGCTTTCAAAATTAGCAAACTTGCAATCTCTTCCCCTCCTACAATCATTCCCACCACTAGGATTCATATGAAATGAAATGTCTTATGAGAAACTTTGATAATCTTATCTTTTTACATTAGTTGGGATTTGCATATTTATTGTTTACTTATATGTATACTTACACATTTATTTTATTCCAATGACATATTCTGTAATTCTAAAGGGTTATAAGTCAATTTGGGCCTCTCTTTAGTAACTCTTTTCATACATTTTTATTGGGAAAGAGCAAAGGTAAAGATATACTCTGCAAGGTTAATATAAGGGGATATATTAAATAATAACTGTTTGCAATACATTGTTTAATGGCATCTTGATTAATCTTCTATTAACTGTGAACTAGTATTAAAAAAAATAAAGAATTCCTAGAAAAAGTGCTTTGTTTTGCTTAGTCTTAAAGTGAAGGCTGGCAAGCTCCATTAAAAAAAAATAAAACTTGAGTTATGGTTAATTTTAGGTGTTACTTTGACTGGCTTACCTGATACCTAGACCTAGAGTACTGATAATGTTTTACTTCTGGCTGTGTCTGTGATGGTGTTTCCAGAGGAAATTGGCATGTGAATCAGTGGAGTGAGTGGGGAACATCCTCCTTCAGTGCGTGCAGGTACCGTCCATTATCTGGAGGCCCACATTGAACAAAAAAATGAGAAACAATAACTCTTTGCTATCTTTCCTGGAGCTGAAACATTCTTCCTCTGCTCTTGGATATGGGAACTCCAATCTCTCCGTCTTGAAATTCCAGGACTTACACTAGCAAGCCCACACCTCTAACCCTGCCACTCCCTTTTGAAGCCTTTGACATCAGACTGAAAACTGTACCATTGACTTGCCTGCTTTCTGAGGCTTTCAGACTTGAGTGGAGCCAAGATGTTGTTACCCCAGGGTCTCCAGTTTGCAGATGGCCTTTCGTGGGGCTTGTTACCCTCCCTAACAGTGTAAATCAATTTCCCTACTTAATTTCCTCTTAGATTTTATATCATCTATATATCCTATTATTTATAAAGAACTTTAATACATGAGTAAAAATAATAGTATATAAGGATCTCCAGTCTTAACATGACAGATAAATATGACTCCCTCTGCTTGACTGAGTTTTATCCCAAATCCATTCAAATACATGAATCACAGATGTTCCCGTGGCAAGTCCTTAGAGATGTGAATGTAGTGTTAAAAAAAAAAAAAAAAAAAAAAAAAACCATTAAAAATAAGTAACAGAAAAAAATAAATATGAAAAGTGTTTTACAGTTTTAAGATTAGCAACAACCCTTGGGGGAAGTAGAGTGCACATCTCCTTAAAATTGCTCACCCAAGAGTGTAGGAGTGGGCAAGGTCACAAATATGTCACTTCTAGAATGTGGGAGAAGAGAAGCTGTGAGGGCCTCACTTGGCAGATGACAAATTTCCTCCAGCCTTTTTTAGATTAAAGCCTGCCAAATATGAAATTTCTACAGAAAGCTGTCAACTGAGCTGTGACACTATTGTACCACTACAGATTTCAGGAGAGATAGCCAAAAGAATGAAGCAAAAACACATGCACAAAGATTAAAACCAGTTTTGAATGCTTGGGAGCAAGGGAGGACAGGGATCTACAAATAGAACTTAAAATATGTTGAGGAAGAGAATGAGAAACTTACACTGGATGCAATAATTACTTGACTCCAAGTGACATAACAAAATTAAGCTATATTTCCCATCCCTTTTTAATGAAAATTTTAAAGGTCTTGTTAGCTGAAAGGGATGCTGGGTAAGTTAACAAAAAGGTAGAGTATCGTTGGGAGCTTGCATTTTGAGTTAGACACTCCTTGGCTTGAATCCTAGCTCTGCCATATACTCTTTTTATTATCTTGGTAAATTTACTTCTTATCATTTCTCATATTAATATCTTCATCTGTAAAATGGGGGTGATACCATCCACATAATTATGTGATAAGTTTTAATTATGTATTGTAAAGAACTTAGTACGCTGCAAATTTGAAATCAAATTGTTGTTAATTGCCCTCTTGCTTAATTTAAAGATGTAGAAATTAGGCACCATAAAGATAAATGACTTTTTCAAGATCACAAAAAAAACATGCCTGCTGATTTCAAGCATCCCATTACTGGCAGTATCCTCACCTTCTCACT
Source organism: Cacajao melanocephalus (assembly GCA_963573385.1). Classification (NCBI taxonomy): domain Eukaryota; kingdom Metazoa; phylum Chordata; class Mammalia; order Primates; family Pitheciidae; genus Cacajao; species Cacajao melanocephalus. The sequence goes on along the minus strand of CAUYLG010015010.1, from coordinate 27,139 downwards.
CTGATGTAATGGAAGGAAAGTAGAATGTAAGTCTGTTCATTCTCATTATTTATACATTAGTTTTAGTTGATAAGCTTATGGACTCATGTGGTTACAATTAATAATATATATACTTGCTAAATTATTAATCTGAAATCATATCCTATTAACATAGAGTGATAACTGGCCAATTGGTGGTGGTTTTACCATCTGACGTCAATATGCCTTCTCCTTCTTCTTTTCCCATCCTGCTTTCCTCTTTGATAAAATAGGAGAAGCTGAGACCAGGAAGAAGAAACTTATCTTTATACCTATTAGGAATGTAATGAAAGAGTTGAATGGATTACATTTAAATATAGATGCAATTTATTTTAAATATATCTACATTAATGTTTGTTGTTTAATTAAATCTTTCTCACTAGGGTCAGCAATATTTTCCATTTATTTCTTTCTCTGCCTTTCTTTTCTTTTCTTCTTTTTTTTATTTCTTTTTTTGATGGAGTCTCACTCTGTCACCTAGGCTGGAGTGTGGAGTGCCGTGGCGCAATCTCAGCTCACCACAACATGCAACTCCCAGGCTCAAGCTCTTCTCCTGCCTCAGCCTCCCGAATGGCTGGGACTACAGGCATGCACCACCATTTCCAGCTAATTTTTGTATTTTTAGTAGAGATGAGGTTTCATTATGTTGACCAGGCTGGTCATTACTATAATATAATTACATACTCCTGACCTGAAGTGATCCACCCGCCTTGGCCTTCCGAAATGGTGGGATTACAGGTGTCGGCCACCACACTTGGCCCCATTTTATGATTTCTATCATAAATATAGAAGAGATTAATCTAAATTATTGGTAATGTACCCAACCCCTTGACAGAGAAATTTGTACAATTTGGCAATTGGTTTTGATGGTAGTGGTGACTCGTTTTGATGATGACTGTCATGACACCAGTAATCTGACTGCAGACTAACAAACTGAAATTGGCTTAATAGGTAATGAGTGTCTACTCTCTACCCTTACCTGTTGATTTCCCTATCTCTACACACTGCTAACTTAGAATTGAGTAAAGCCGGTCTTAATATTAATTTATGGATAGCTATTTCTCTCACCAAATATTAATATGGCAATAGATAATTTTATTTCCACAAATAGAGAAATCAAAACTAAACACTATATGTGAAATTTCTATTTTAACAAGGATTTAAAACTCAATTCACTGCAAAGAAATTCAGTAATAATGTGTAGCTTTACAGTTTTTAAATGGAAAACAATTTTTAGTTGGAAATGTTTTTTAGTTCACAAAAGGTTGGAATAATACAAAATATATTTTTTTCCTCAAATACAACTTGGAAAAAAATAATATCTTAGTATTCCTAGATATGTTACCATGCAGTTCTTTCAACAAGAATGTGCTCCTATAAGACCACACACAACACTACAATGAAAATTGGGAGCTCAACACTGAAACATTACTATAATCTAATTACATGCCTCCAACTTTACCAGTGCCCTTTATAGCAAAGGGATCTTGTCCCCCAGGATCACACTTCACATTTAATTGTCATATCTCTTTGAGTTCCTTCAATCTAGAATAATTTCTGAGTCTTTTTGTGACTTTCATGACATTGGCATCTTATAGAATGTCCTCTAAGTTGTTTTGGTCAGAAGATACCTCATGGGTGTTTTTCTGTTAAGCATGTTTGACAAAATGTTATAAAGGTGATAATATTGTTCTTCTCATTGTATTCTATCAGGTAGCACAAGAATTTGATTTATCCATGACTGATATTATTAATTTTGCTTATTTGGTTAAATTCTTGTATACTGGTTTTCCCCATAATAAAGTTATACTTTCTCCATTTGTAGTTAACATGTTTTTTGAAAAGAGATACTTGAATATATATAAATATGCATTCTCATCAAACTTTTGTTAGTTACAATATTCATTGATATTTTATGTTTGAATTATTGCTGTGATAGTTACCAAATGTGGATTTTCTAATTCTATTTTTCCTACTACATTCATTAATAGACATTTTATTATTTTTAAAGTCCCTATTTATATTCATAAAAATTCTGATTTTGTTCAACTTGTTGGGTGTAATCACAAGAGGAGACATTCACATTTCCACTCTTGATCTCCAGACTTAAAAGTACTGGTTAGGGGGGATACAGAATTCTAAAATGATCTCTGATTCATAGCATACTGTGTCCTGTAAGACAGAGCCTATCTGTATTTGCAGTGTAACTGATTATTCAGCAAGCAATTTCATATTTCAATTACTCCAGGAACTTCTGAATGATGAGGTATGTGGTAAGATGAGTTAATTTCACAGGTCTGAAACCATTTCTGAACTTCCTTTGTTGTGAAGTATGTTTTTTCTCAATCAAGAACAATTGTATGGAAACTTCCATGAGAATAATTAAGGCATTCTATGAGTGCGTGGATGGCGATACTTGCCGAAGTGTTACAGGCTAGGAAGGCAAATCTATATCCAACATAGGTATTTAATCCATTAAAGTTGAATCTCTGCTTCCTATGCCATTATATAGTAGTAGTGCGTATATAGGATATATACACTATCCTATACTATTATATAGTACCATTATATTAAGTGATTTTTGTTTAATTCCTGGACTAACCCATTTCAGTATAATGTCACTGAATTTAAAAGGTTATGAAATAGAAAGGCAGCCAGTCATTGTGAACACTTCAGTAAAATTGTCCAGTCACTTGAATTATATGGCAAGAATTCGGTACTAAAGAGAATTGACATATTAGCAACTTGTTTAGGCAGTGAAATTTGATATGTGTAGACTATTTTCAGCATCCTGTAGTTTGATTTACAAGGATCTATTATTTTAGCACCTTTCCTATTGTGCCTACATTATTTCTAGGCTGTCTTTAATCCTTCAAGCTCATATCAAATTACATTACTACTTCTGACACATAACTCAATTAAAAGCTTCAGTGACAGGTAGTATCTCCCAGTTTATCCTCCAGAATTATACATATCTGGCCTATGACTCAATTTCTCTAATGAAAACAGTGAGGTAGGGTACTGGCAAGACTTATTTCCTAGTCTCAACAAGATGAAATAAGGAAGCCAGTCAGAACCAGCAAATGGCACCAAAGGCAACCTCTAGTTGCCCTTGCTGTTCATCAGCATAAGACACATTAGTTCCATGACAGTTTACAAATGCCATGACAACATCTGGAAGCTAGCGCCCCTCTTCTAGGGATTTCTGAGTATCTTTCTCTTAATTTGTATGTAATTAAAAGTGGGTGTAAATACAGCTAGTCAATAGCTCATATGCCGCTACTCCAGGTGCGCTGATTATGGGTTAGCCCTGCTCTGCAAGGAGCAGCCACTCTGCTTTATGGTGCCACTTTAATAAGCCTGCTTTCTTCCACCACCAGCTTACTCTTAATTTTTTTCCTGAGTGAAGCCAAGAATACTTCTGGGCCCAATCTGGGGCTCACCTGCCCTGAATTATCTGACACCCAGTGTGGGGCTTAAGAAAATGGAGAGAGAGACAGTGAGACAGTGTGGTGGTGAAACAGTGAAAAAGATGACAAGATAGCGAAGAGAGGTGGTGAGGTGGCATGACAGCAAGGGACAGTCAGGCAACAATCAGTGATTGACACCCAGAGCTGCAGCAGAGTAGCTGTAACACTAAAGAGCTGTGATGCCAAGGAGCTATAACACTATCCAAAGGCTCTTTTTAGAGCCATTATCTTTCCTAAGATGCAGTGATGGTGAAGCCAAGCAATGCGGGAGCAGCTGCAGTGCCACTGCGTTGTGTGGGACCCACCACTCAGACCAGCAGGTTGACCAGCATGTTGCTGGTCTGCCTGTTAGTCCTCTTGTAGCAACTGAATATACTCAAGCTTGGAAAACCTGAGAAAGACCTTCATATAGGCCCCAAGTTAGAGACTTGTCAGCTCCATTTTGGCTCTTGTGGCTGGATGAGTGTCCCCTCTGCATTTTCTTTGATGCTGGGAAAACCAGGAAATTAGGCCTCTAATTTCCTGTGTGGTCAATTTGAAGTTCCCTGTCATTTGGGTGCCCAAGACAGAAGCATGCCTGATCAACTGCATGGTCGTTTAGGCCTTTCTTTATGTCCTTTCTCTGCTAATGACATTTGTTTTTCCACCAGCCATTTTACTTTCTGTTCGGAAATGTTTGTTTCATTTGCAGTTTTCACTTAGACACCTTGCTAACTATATTTGGGCATGTGTTTATGCTTTGCTTGTTTTACAATTTTTTTTTTTTTTTTTTTTTTTTGGTCTTGGAAGGTCCCCTACTGTGCCAACTCTGGGATACCAGAGCCACATTATTTCATCTAAGATTCTGAGTTAGAGTCCCACTCTAGGAGAATTCATCATGATTATTGTGGGTTAGAATCCCTAATGTAGCATTAGGATTGTGGGTTAAATGTCAACCCTAGGGGGTTCCTTAGTGGGCCTTCTGGGATTGTGAGTTACAGTTCCACTCTAGGGGTTCTTAATTCTGTCACTCTATTTCCACCTCTCGTTTTATATTCTTCTTCTTAAAAGCACCTCTTCCATCACGTTCTATTTGCTGGTAAGTATAGTCATCACTCTACTGCTCACTTATATCTCATAATTAATTTTCATTGTGCCTGTACTTAAACCCTCTTTGGAAGATTTGGTGGCAATTGCCTACTCACCATTCTTCAAGAAAAGAGAGGTAGAAATTTAAAAGGGAAAATACTTGGGCTCTCACTAGACCTTTAAAAACTTCGTCTAGAAGAGATTCTTGTCAGAAATGAAAACAATAATCATCCTAAAGGACAGCCACTGGGGTGTCTTTTAGGCAATTGGAGCAAATTCCAATTAAATGGGTTAAAGAGAAAGAAACTCATTTTCAATTAAAACATCGTGTGGGTTCATTACAAATTGGGAGATCAAAAAATTTGGCCTAAAAATTGTTCCTTACAATTAGACTTACTCTGTAAACAAGAAGGAAAATGGAGAGAACCCCCTTATGCTTAAGGCCTAAGCATTAAAGACCAAGGAGTCCCTTGGGCTTTTTTTTGGCTTTTACCAGGATCCCGACTTAAGGGACAAATATAAAATATGTGTGGCTTTTTTGCTTCTAGACACCAAGAAGTCAAACCACATATCTTAGATAACCCACTCCTAGCTGCTCTCCCTGGAGGCCCAATGTCCCCCTCAGAGCCCATTCAGTCCCCCAATTCTGATGGGTTCTCTCCAGTTCTCTACTGCAGGATTCCATCACAAGATCATTAGAAACCCCTTCCCCTTAATCAACTAGCCCCAGCCTATATCCCTAGCTACTCTCTTGCTAAGCCCATTTTTCTGGGCTCTCAGACCTCTAATCTGACTGACAACTCCCCACAGTGGCAGACAAGCAGCTTCTTGAACACTTTCTTTGGTGTCTCTACTGCTGGGTGAGTTCTCTGGCAGCTTGGGGACTCAAGGCCACCCCTTGAGCAATACTATTAACTCCTTCTCTCTCTTCCACCATTAAAAATGAGAGAGAACAGATATTTTAAGATCAAAACTGCCGTGAAAAACTGCTTTACCCAAAGGCTAGTCTACAGCTTTCTTTGGATCACCTATCAGAGCAAACAGAGCTTAACCATGTGGACAAGTCTTAGTTTTGTCAGACATAATTTAAATCCAGCTATTTTTTATAAAGTGGTGAATTTATGTTGCTCTCTTATTGCTATAATTCTGGGATAAAAGCCATTGGGTCTTGTGTATATACATGTTTAGACACGTTTATGTATATGTTCATATGTGTTGTGTCTGGCATGCTAACAAATTGGATTTTAAGTAAATGAGTACTCATAAATTAAGTAAATCTAAGTGCTTTTCAAGTTCACTTAAATCTTTGGGAAACAAAACTGGTTATAAAACTAATAATAAAATTAATATCCACATTGTACAAGTAAAACTAATAATAAGATTACTATATATTAGTTAATAAATAACTAATAAGATTGCTAGTTTGGTAAAGACAGCTAAATCAGCAAAATGCCTGTGTGTTTAATATTTTTACTTGGTATTTATCTAGTAATCGGTCTTCAAAAAATGGTTAACAAGGAAATTGAATGATGATTATCTTTGTCAAATAGTTCAGTTTTCATAGAAAGTCTCAGTCAACTATTAAATAATAATACTTAGGGAAATATGGAATAAATGCATATAAGTAAATGTTTTATATGATTTAAAATCTTAAAATCATGGTAGATGTTTACTGGATATCTGGGTCATTTCCAATTAAGGGGTTATGATATATGATATAAGGAAACATGTTTATTAAAAAATTGTGAAATAGCTTTATCTATAAAATACTAATTAATTAACAGTTAAGAATTTCTCACTTCCTGGGTTTATTTGAAATGCACCAAAGAAGATGTGTTCTTATTGAGAAAAAATAATTTTGTCCAATTGAAAAATTATATAAAGGTTATTTCTAATTACAGATTTCAAAAAACAATTCAAAAAGTTATTTATGAAACAAGGTAGAAGAGAACCAGAAAGTATGGGAGAAAAGTATAACAAAATTTACAGATATAAAGATTTACTTTTGGTAAGAAAGCTTATAAAGGAAAGAGCAATTTTATGTGAGAAAGGATACTGTGGTAAATTATTGCTCTAGAATAAAATGGCTAGTTGTTTTAGAAAGAGATAGCATGCAAATCAAAACAGTTCAAGCATGTTATTAATGGTCTGTGTAAGTCATGATAAGATTCATGCAGAAAAATTTATAGAAGAATTTTGTGTGTAATTAAGTTTGCTGTAATTAAAATGGAATTGTTACAATAACCTTTCTAAAGAATAGTCTCCTATTTTAAAAAAATATTTTTTTAGGTATTGATTTGTTCTTTTCTCCTCTTGAGAAAGCCTAGGATGATAACTCTCTTCTTCAGCTTTTTCATCACCTCCTATAACTTTTTTCTCCCTTAGTTCTGTTGTTATGACCTAATGCTAGAATATTTTAACTTAGATATCTATAAAACAATGTTTTCTTCCAGTTTAACTTAATTCTATACTCTTGAATTTTATTTATTTATTTATTTGAAGTGTAATTTTATTTTTGGCTTTTGGTATTCGACTTTTATACTGCTTGAAAGGGGTTTTAAGGGCAAATGAGAGCTGGCATTCTAGGATAGATAGACCTCCACTTCTGTCTGGTCTAGAATGTTTAAATAGCTATGAAAAAACTAATTCAGTCTGTAATGGGAAGCAGGGATTTAGACATGCCTCAATATACCTTTCTTTCATTTTTGATATTTAGGCCAAGTTCAAAAGACCCTCCAAGAAAATAAAAATAGGGTATTGCCCTTTTCCACAAAGGAAAAGATTAGCTCTCAGTTCAATCAGGTGATTAAGTCCTACTAAAACCTTTGAAGAAAGTATCCTCTGAGGATCAATTATAACCAAAATGGAAGGGTCTTCATCAGGTGTTGTTAAGCAGCCCCCTATTGTTAAACTTCAGGAAATTGCTAGCTGGGTACACCTGTTCAAGAATAAACCTGTGTTTCCTCACAGACTGTAGACACAAACAACATCACCCACACTTGTAAGCCCCTGGAGGATGCCTGCTACCTTTTTAAAAGGACCAACACTGTCTAGGTACAGTGGCTTATGTCTGTAATCCCAACACTTTTGAAGACAGAGGTGGGTAGATCACCTGAGGTCAGTAGGGCAAGCCCAGCCTGGCTAACATGGTAAAACCTTGTCTCTACTAAAAATACAGAAAGTAGCCAGGCAGTGGTGCACATGCCTGTAAGCCCAGCTACTTGGGAGGTTGAGACAGAAGAATTGCTTAAACCTGGTAGGTGGAGTTTGCAGTGAGCTGAGATCACACCAGTACACTCTAGCCTGGGTGACAGAGTGAGACTCATCTCAAAAATAAAAATGAAGGACCAACACTCAGTCCAATGCAGTGATGTAATGGCTGGGGTGTGAGCATAGATGTATCAATTGTTCTTTTCCTTTTGATCGTAATTCTTGTTCTCTGCCACCTCTGAATCACCTCTTCCTGGAAGATACCACCTCTTTTGTTCTTGTTGGGTACAGAGATCACTCTCAGGCCAAATTGGATACCATGCTGCCTCTGTTAATCCTGTTTGCTCTCCCAATTAACATAATTCAGTGTGGGTGATAACAAAATTCTATGATACATATTTTAGAAATTATAGCATTAGGAAATCATCTTTATGGTTGCTAGATCTGTCCTCAGCATACCGGGGATAGAGTTCCACCATCTGACACATTAAGACATGTCATGGCCATCTCCCCATACCTCCTAATTAACCATAGTGATTTTTTAACAGACAAACCCCTAACTTGTTGGATGGAACTCTACCCTACTTAATGTATTCTACCTAACTTCCTCTGCCACTGTTATCTGGATCTGGAAAATTGGGTATCTATACCTTCTGTGCATTAATGGCGCCCTCTTTTATATTCATGGTTGGGATAATGACACAAAAGCGAAAATTTCCCTGTGATTCAACCCTAGTTGCCAAGTTCCCAAGGCAGCATTGAGAAAATCATACATGTTACCTCCTTCAGGGCCAATACATGCAAAGGAGAAACAACTACCTGAACTGAGAAGGTGGGAGGACCACCCTGTTCTGGAAAATAAGAGCTATTTAATCATCCCCACGGGAGTTTGGAAAAAAAAATCTCTATAAAAACAACTTGGCAGCAGAGGACAGATGTTATACCCTACAGGGCCTCAATTTGTGCCCTAACTGCTAATTTTTGCTAATGGCCATGACTAGGAAAAAATTCCCTCTCATAACCTCTCCTGACTCCCTGGGGAGCCATTTATTCTTTTAGTCATAGCTTTCCCATTCATATCAAAAGTTCAGGACATGGGCGATTGTATATTGACCACCATTGCCCCTACAGATACCACCATCTATAACTCTGTGAGGCTCAGGGGTACCAAAAATAAATGAGCAATAGGCCGAATTCTGGAAGGAATGAGGCAACAATAAGTCTAGGAGCACCGTGGAGTGACTTTGCCTACCATAAGTCAACCCTAAGGAACTCAACTCAAATCCTAGAGTCTTTGGCCACCAACAAAGATCAGTCATTAGTGGCAATTCAAGAGTCCCTAGACTCTCCGACAAGTGTAGTCCTTGACAACAGACTATTATGTATTAACTGAACAAGGTGGAACCTATGCAGTTATTAATAAGACCTGCTGCATATATATTAACTCTGAACAAGTTGAGATTAACATTCAAAAAATATATAAACGAGTATGTATTTACATAGATATAACCAGAATATTAATCCCATCTATAAGTGGTTGACTATAAAACGTGCCCTTCCAAGTCTCATTGAGTTTCCATGTTTCCTAGGACCTTTGATAGCTATCTTGTTATTACTGATTTTAGCACTTGCTTGTTTAGCCTTCTTGTAAACTTTGTGTCTTTTAGCTTGCAACAATTCCTTGTAAAAATGATGCTGGCACAAGGCTTCCAACCCATTCCATTTTCTGACCTGGAGAATAAAAGCATCATGTCTTTGGGCTCCTTAGATCAGGTATCCATAGATTTTTACTCCTCCAGTGCTAGGCAGGGTGATGCCCATAAAATCAGCAGGGAAAACCTACAAAATAAATAAATAAACCTCCACCCTTCTACAGCCCCCTTAAGATTAAAGAGAAGTATATAATCTCTGAGCAATGGAGCAAGGTAGGACACTGGCAAGACTTATTTCCTGGTCTTGACAGGATGAAGTAAAGAAACCAGCCAGAATCAGCAAATGGCACCGAAGGCAGCCTCTAATTGCCCTTGCTGCTCTTCAGCTTATGACCTTCCCACCGATGCATGACAGTTTGTGAATGCCATAGTAACACTCAGAAGCTGCTTCCCCTTTTCTGGTGCTTTCTGATTAAACCATCCCTTAATTTGCATGCCATTTAAAGTGGGTATAAATATAGCTAGCCTACAGCCCACATGCTGCTACTCTAGGCACACTGACTATGGGTTAGCCCTCTTCTACCAGAAGAAACCACTCTGCTGTACACTGCATCTTCACTAAACCTGCTTTGTTTCACTACTGGCTCACACTTAAATTTTTTTTGAGCAAAGCCAAGAACTTTCTCTGGCTGAGCCCCAATCTTGGGGCTCACATGCCTTATACCACCAGTATATTGCTCTGCTGGTCTACTTAAAGTTTCAGCTTCTAATCATCTCTATGTAGGTCTCTTTTAGAGGAACAGTTGAACAAAACAAATTATACTCTAATATTGCACTGTTGAATTGTATTGTAAATATGTTTTATGTTACTTTAGAATGTTTACTATTGCTGTTTTTAAATATACTATGAGTAAGGAAGGAATCATGGTAGCAACAGCGTATCTTTGAATCTTTACAGTACTTTGTTAAAAAGAGATGGACAACTGAGATAAAAAAAAACTTCCAAAATGTTGTTGATAAAGAATTTCTATAAGCCTCATAGTATAAGCACACAAGTCTAACCCAAAAGTCACAAGAAAAACTGTACAGCAAAGAAAGCTGTGTGGGAACAGCACAGGAAAGACAAAGGGCTTCAAACAGATCTAAGATCTGGGAAACAAATCCCCAACATTCTCATTTCAGTAAAGAGAGGTTTCCCACTCTAAGTGGAAGACGACACAAAAAGTGTCACTTGAAAGAGTACCTTATATACATACTATTATGTAACTTTTGTCTTCACCATTTAATCTTGTTCTAAAAGCATTTAGTACTTACTGCTAATCCTTAAATTGTAGCTACTCAATACATAGGTTGCCATTCTAAAGCTCATTTTCTTTTATATTCCTCAGAACCTGTAAAATGAAGCATCTCTGAATTCATGCTTATAACTGTGGTCTGTGACCTTTATGTTTGAAATGTAGTTACTCTGGATATTAAAACTTAACTCACATATTATTTCCTTGAGATAAATGTTATATATAATCTGTCAAAAATCATTTTCAATGTGATTTTGCTTCCCTTCTAAGTGATTCAGTCTTTTGGGTTTCAGGCTCAAAGTATTTATTTTCTTTTTCTTTTATGTCCATTACTTTTATTAAATATAATGTTTTTATTTTCTACTCTTTCTTAATTTTATCATGTACACGGCAATTCCATTTTAATATATAAGCTTAAGTCATATGGAATTTTGGTGTTAATAGTTTCTAGAGTTAGTTCTGTTCATTGTCTCTTTATTCTGCAGGGATTCTTGTAATGTGTAGGTTGGTTTGCCTATGTTGGTGCTCTCATTTCTGCTTGATGTATTTTAAAATCCATGCTGTATTGTAATTTACTAATTTAATATATCTGAAACAGATTTTTAAAAATATTAAAATATTGTTTCAATTATCCCTGGGCTGTCACCACTCCTTTATTTTTATTTTTATTTATTTATTTTTTTTTTACAATTGAACAGGTATTTATTGATAGTTATTTTTTAAAATGTACAATTTTTCCCAGTGCTGTCCCTTCCCATCCACCCCACCACCCACTGTCCCTCCCTTCCCCTCCCACCATCCCCTGACCTAGCCCAGTGAGTATTGTTCCCTTCCCTGTACCTAAGTGTTCTCATTGTTCATCACCTACCTATGAGTGAAAACATGTGGTGTTTGGTTTTCTATTCTTGTGTCAGTTTGCTGAGAGTGATGGTTTGTAGATTCATCCATGTCTCTGCAAAGGACACTAACTCCTTGTTTTTTTATGACTGCATAGTATTCCATGGTGTATACGTGCCACATTTTCTTTATCCAGTCTATCACTGATGGGTATTTGGGTTGGTTCCAGGTCTTTGTTATCGTAAACAGTGCCACAAGGAACATACGTGTGTATGTGTCCTTATAATAGAATGATTTATAATCCTTTAGGTATATACCCAGTAATGGGATTGCTGGATCAAATGGAATTTCTATTTCTAGATCATTGAGGAATCGCCACATTGTCTTCCATAATGGTTGAACTAATTTACACTCCCACAAACAGTGTAAAAGGGTTCATTTTCTCCACATCCTCTCCAGCATCTGTTTTCTCCAGATTTTTTAATGATCACCATTCTAACTGGCATGAGATAGTACCTCAATGTGGTTTTGATTTGCATTTCTCTAATGACCAGAGATGATGAGCATTTTTTCATGTTTGTTGGCCACATAAATGTCTTCTTTTGAAAAGTGTCTGTTCATATCCTTCGCCCACTTTTGAATGACCTTGTTTGTTTGTTTCTGGTAAATCTGCTTTAGTTCTTTGTAGATTCTAGATATTAGCCCTTTGTCAGATGGGCAGATTGCAAAATTTTTTTCCCATTCTGTTGGTTGCCAGTTCACTCTAATGACTGTTTCTTTTGCTGTGCAGAAACTCTTAAGTTTAATTAGATCCCATTTGTCTATTTTGGCTTTTGTTGCTCTTGCTTTTGATATTTTAGTCAGGAAGTCCTTGCCTGTGCCTATGTCCTGAATGGTGCTACGTAGGTTTTCTTCTAGGGTTTTTATGATGTTAGTTTTATTATATTTAAATCTTTAATCTATCTGGAGTTAATTTTTGTATAAGGTGTGAGGAAAGGGTCGAGTTTCAGCTTCCTGCATATGGGTAGCCAGTTTTCCCAACACCATTTATTAACAGGGGATCCTTTCCCCATTGCTTGTTTTTGTCCAGTTTGTCAGAGATCAGATGGTTGTAGATGTGTAGTGTTGCTTACAAGGCCTCTGTTCTGTTCCATTGGTCTATATCTCTGTTTTGATACCAGTACCATGCTGCTTTGATTACTGTAGCCTTGTAATATAGTTTGGAGTCAGGTAGCGTGATGCCTCCAACTTTATTCTTTTTGCTTAGGATTGTCTTCGCTATGTGGGCTCTTTTTTCATTCCATATGAAATTTAAAGTGTTTTTTTCCAGTTCTGTGAAGAAGGTCAATGGTAGCTTGATGGGGAGAACATTCAATCTATAAATTACTTTTGGCAGTATGGCCGTTTTCACAATATTGATTGTTCCTAACCATGAGCATGGAATGTTTTTTCATCTGTTTGTATCCTCTCTTATTCCCTTGATCAGTGGTTTTTAGTTCTCCTTGAAGAGATCTTTTACATCCTTTGTTAGTTGTATTCCTAGGTATTTTATTCTCTTTGTAGCAGTTGTAAATGGGAGTTCACTCATGATTTGGCTGTTTGTCTGTTATTGGTGTATAGGAATGCTTGTAATTTCTGTACACTCATTTTGTATCGTGAGACTTTTCTGAAGTTGCTTGTCATCTTAAGGAGGTTTTGGGCTGAGATGATGGGGTTTTCTAAATATACAATCGTGTCATCTGCAAATAGGGACAATTTGATTTCTTCTTTTCCTAATTGAATGCCCTTTATTTCTTTTTTTGCCTAACTGCTCTGGCTAGAACTTCCAATACTATATTGAATAAGCGTGGTGAGAGAGGGCATCCTTGTCTAGTGCCAGGTTTTAAATGGAATGCTTCTAGTTTTTTCCTGTTCAGCATGATATTGGCTGTGGATTTGTCATAAAGAGCTTTTACTATTTTGAGATAAATTCCATCAATACGTAGTTTATTGAGAGGTTTTAGCATAAAGCACTGTGGAATTTTGTTGAAGGCCTTCTTTGCATCTATGGAGATAATCAAGTGGTTTTTTTTGTCTTTGGTTCTGTTTATGTGGTGGATTATGTTTATAGATTTGCATAGGTTGAACCAACCTTGCACTCTTTTCATTAACTCTGTTTTTCAACCCACTGTCTAATCTCTGAGCTTAGTTAATTATATTTTATGTAATTTTATAATGTCTACAATTTTAAAAGTTTCTTTAGTTTGTTTTTAATATCATATTTTGGCTATATTCTTGTTGTTTTTCATTATCTGTAGCTATTTTATGTAGTCCATTGTTACATTCTTTCGTCTTAAAATATTTTATGCTGGTTTAAAATTCTATTCTTATTATATATACGCTACTTACATAAGATGGGTTTCTTATACTTTAGAAGGCAGTTCTTGTGTTGCTGATAAAGGTTTATATACATGCTGGGGTTCCCTTTGTTTTACAGAAAATATTTAAAAATACAGTCCCTTAAAAGCTATTTTTCCACTATGTTTTGAAATACCTGTAGATTTTTTTTCTGGATCCGTCTCCTATGTGAAATTTTAAGGAATGCAACAATGAAGAGCTGATATAGGTAGGGAAATTGATGCTTGCCTCAAAGAATCTAGAAAGAGATATCCCTGCAGACATTTCTAGATCTAACTATCAAATGGCAAGAAACAAGGAACAGAGAAACATGTTTAGTGACATGACAAACCGTATAAAATTTTTACAGAATGAGTGTCTTTAATGAATACAAGGTATAATAATATAAAAAGGACTGTTATCAATTGAGAGATTTAACAGGGATATAAATCAAATGCAATATATGGAATTTTTAAATATTTTTTAAACAGATCATTTTGTCATTTTTGAAATCATTTACTTTGAACAAAATCAAAATATTGTAAAATTACCTTTGGACATTTTTTTGTGTTCTAATGGTAATGTTATGAAAATTGGCTTGAGTTCCTGTTCTGGAAAGCTAGAGTGAACATTTTTTTTCCCTATTCCTCCTGCTAAATAAAATAAAGATCCTGGACATTATATGTAATATAAATATAGAAAAACTCTGAAGGGTAAAGAGAGCAGCCTCTCTAAGGACTTTAAACCTAAGAAATAACAAGGTAGTAAATTTTGCTTCCTATACCCTAGATTTGAAAATGAACAAGCAGATAACCTGGAAATGGCAACAAGCATAGACCACTCACCAAAAAATTAAAGCCCCAATAAAAGCATGCTTTCTTTTATCAAAGGGCTAGGAAAGTAGTTGCCTAGTATTCTTCAAGAATAACCACTGCAATTCATAACACAAAATATTTGTGGCCCCCAACACACCCATTCCAGCAAAGAGTGAAAGAGGAGCCTAGACCTCTACCCTTATCATCCTGTAATGAGGCAATGAGGTAACCCAATTTATCTGCTGATATTATGATAGAGGAGGCAAAGTAGGGAACCTAGACTATCACCTTTGCACAGAAATAATGAGCTTGTTTCAGCAGACACCATGTGGAGAATCTGTACTTCCTCCCACCTGGCAGTAATAAAGTATCCTTTCTTCTCCCCACTGGGGTAGTGTTCAAGGAATTCTAGTGAACTGGACCTTCACCATTGCCAAGTATAAAGTGTCTACTCTTCTTCTAGTGCTATTAGTAGAGGCAAAGTGAGGAACAATAACAAGGCAGCATTACCTGTCTCAGCCAGTGGAAGCCCGGTGGCAAGCATGAACTCCCACTCCAGCCAACAATATTAAGGAACCACTCCTTGCTTCAGGTGTCAACAGAGGTAGAGTTTGGGACCTAGATTTCTATCCCTACCTAGAAGTAATAAGGTGGTACCAGAAGGAAGTGGTGCTTTCTTCAAGTGCTTAAAGAAAAGAAAGGATAACCCAGGATTCTATATTTAGGGAGGAAAAATATACTTAGGAATGAAAGGGAAATCAAGTCATTTTTAGATGAAGGACAACTAAGCAAATTAGTTGTTAGCAAACATACCCTAAAAGGATGACTAAAGGATATACTCTAAACGGAAAGGAAATGATAAAAGAAGGAACTTTCCAACATTGGAATGGAAAAAACACAATAATAAAAACTATGGCTAAAAACAATAGACTTTCCTTCTCTCCTTCAATTTTCTGAATTATATTTGATAGTTGAAATTTAAAAATTAGAACAATGTCTAATGTGATGTTGAATGTATGTAGGAGAAAATTTAAGGCAATTATAAATAGAGGCAAGTAAAGGGACCCAAAAAAGAGTTTAACTTTCTGCATTTCACTCTAATTGGTGAAATGAGCATATCAGTGGGCTATTATGATTTGGACATGTAATGTCATACCTAGAGAAGCCACTAAAAAGGAATGCAAAAAATATACATTAAAAACCACATATGTAAACAAAAATAGAATTCTGAGAAAATATTGAAGTAACCTCTCAGAAGGCAGGAATGAAGAACAACAGAGAAACAAAAGCAGAACACACAAAACCAAAAATATAGTAGCAGATATAAGCCCTAACATAATAATTACATTAAATGCAAATGGTTTAAGTCCACAAGTTAAAAAACATACTGGCAGAGTGGATGTTAAAAAAAATTGTGTGCTATATACAAGAAACTCATTTTAAATATGATATCAGTAGGTTAAAAGTAAAAGGATAGAAAAGAATATACCATGTCAACATTAAAAAAAAAAAAAGAGTGACTATATGAATACCAAATACAGGCTAGAACAGAAGATACCACATGAGAATATCAATTGACACAGAAAAAGCTTTTGATGAAATTCAACACACATTCATATTAAAACTTTCAGTAAAATAGTAATAGAGAGTAAATGGAAAACCCTGTTTGTCTATACTCACACAACATTTCTGATATCAAATGTGTTTTATTTTTCCCCACACCGAGACATTCTCCAATTCTCTGTAGACAGCTGTTGGGTGTGCTACAAGTCAATCCAATTCTGACGCTCTCTACCTGGAGTTAATGTCCAATCCACAAGTTAAATGGTTTAGTATCATAGACTGCCCATGACTTCAGACACTAATCATAAGTATTGGGTTCCCAGATTACCCACATTTCTGTTTGACTTGGCTACAACTTGGGGGCTCCCACAATTCTCTCTTCATATTAAATAATTTGCTATAACTTTTCACAGAACTCATGGAAACACTTTCCTTACTATTAGCAGTTTATTAGAAAGGACGCAACCCAGGAACAACCAGACAGAAGAAATGCACAGGGCCCGGCAGGTAGGGAAGCCTACATAGTACTTCTGTCCCCTCTCTGTGTATGCTGTTCTTCCAGAGCCTTGGAAAGGGAAGCTCTCCAAATCTTATTGTTTAGAAAGGTTATAGAGGCTTTATTACCTAAGCATCAGTAATTACATTATTGGCCATTGGTAATTAAGTCCATCTTCAGCCTCTCTTTTTTTCTAAAAGGTCAAG
The DNA here is from genome assembly GCA_963573385.1 of Cacajao melanocephalus. NCBI lineage: Eukaryota > Metazoa > Chordata > Mammalia > Primates > Pitheciidae > Cacajao > Cacajao melanocephalus. The sequence goes on along the minus strand of CAUYLG010015010.1, from coordinate 10,133 downwards.
GGTTGATACCAAAAGTTGTAGTTCTCAAGCTCTCTAGTCATGCCTTGGTCTTTCTGGCAATCAGCCCAGATTTTGAAGCTCTCTAGGACCCCCAACCGTGAGTCATCTCATTAGCATACAAAAAAAGATTTTATCATTCCAGAGATTTAAATGTCTTAGGAACTCTTGTGTCAGAAACCAGGGATTAAAACCCAATATAATAGCAAAAGATATTACTGTCATTCCTAACATGCAATAAATTATAAAAATTTTAGGAGTGCTGTTTCAGGAACCAAGGGCAGAGACCAAACATGTATTTCTTATAACATAGAAGAGAACTTCCTTAAGTGATAAAGAGCATCTGATAATTATGTAGGTAATATTACACTGAATTATTAAAAAATGGTTTTCTTCCTAATATGGGAATCATGCAAAGATGCCTTCTTTCCACACTTATATTTAACATAATATTGTAATTTCTAGCAAGTGCAAAAAGGCAAGAAAAAAATGAAAGATATCTAAATCAGAAAGGAAAAAATAAAATTGTTCTTATTTGTAGATAACGTGCTGTCTACATCGACATTCCCAGCCAGATGTTCAGGAAGGTCACAGGAAACAAGAGAATGAGAAAAAATAAAATGTATTTATTTATAGTAATAAACCTATGGGCACCAGAATTAAAAATGTAATACCATTTAATATTGCTCAAAAATGAAAGATCTGTGTCAATCTAATAAAACATAATATAGGACTCGTGCTGAAAGCTACCAAAGGAAAAACAAAACACAAGATCTAAATACATGTAGAGACACACTGTATTCACAGATTGAGTCACCATAGTAAAGATCTCAATTCTAGCACAAATGATATGCAGATTAATGCAATTTCTATCAACATTCCAGTAAGATGATTTATATATATAAACAAGATATTCTACAATTTATATGGGAAGGCAAAGGAGCTAGAATAGTTAAAATAATTTTGTAAAAGAAGCCATTATATAGCTGCAATACTCAGAATTATGTGGTATCAGTAGAAGGATAGAGACACAGATCAATGAAAAAGCATAGAACACATATATGCTTGTTGATTATTGACAAAGGTACAAAACAATAGCCTTTTCATCAGATGGTACAGAAGTAATTGAACACAAGCAGAAAAACAAAGTATGCTGACCTAAATTTCATGCCTTATTTAAAATTTAAAAATGGATCTTGAACTTAAAATTAAAAACTGTAAGACTTTAGGAAAAAGAATGCAGAACAAAGTTCAATGGGCCTAGGACTATATAAAAAGTTCTCAGGACTTGATATTTAAAGCATAGTCCATGAAAAAAAAAAATCAAGAAACTGGAATTCATCAAAATTTAAAAATATTTTTTGTGTGAATATCCTTTTAAGAGGATGTTTTAGTATGTTTTCATGCTGCTAACAAAGACATACCCAAAACTAAGAATTGGAAAAAAATAAAGATTTAATTGGTCTTACAGTTCCACATGGCTGGGGAGGCCTCAGAATCATGGCAAGAGGTGAAAGGCTCTTCTTACACAGTTGCAGCAAGAGAAAATGGGAAGAAGCAAAAGCAAAAACCCCTGATAAAACCATCAGATCTTGTGAGACTTACTCACTACCACGAGAATAGCATGGGAAAGACCAGCCCCCATGAATCAATTTCCACCCCTGGGTCCCTACCACAATACATGGGAATTCTGGGAGATAGAATTCAAGTTGAGATTTTGGTGGAGACACAGCCAAATCATATCATTCTGCCCCTGGCCCTTCCAAATCTCATGTCTTCACATTTTAAAGCCAGTCATGCTATCACAACAGTCCCCCAGTCTTAACTCATTTCAGCATTAACCCAAAAGTCCACAGTCCAAAGTATTACCTGAGACAAGGCAAGTTCCTTCTAAGTATGAGCCTGTAAAACCAAAAGCAAACTAGTTACTTTCTAGTGAAGTACAGGTATTGGGAAAATACAGCCATTCCAAATGTGAGAAATTGGCCAAAACAAACGGGTTACAGGGCCCAAGCAAGTCCAAAATCCAACAGGGCAGTCAAATTTTAGAGTGCTAAAATGATCCCCTTTGATTCCTCACATATAGGTCACACTGATGCAAGAGGTGGCTTCCCATGGTCTTGGGCATATCTACTCCTGTGGCTTTGCAGGGTACAGCCTCCCTCCTGGATGCTTTCATGGGCTGGTGTTGGGTGTCTGTGGCTTTTCCAGGTGCACAGTGAAAGCTGTCGGTGGATCTACCATTCGGGGGTCTGGAAGAGGGTAGCCCTCTTCTCAGCTCCACTAGGTAGTGCCCCAGTAGGGACTCTGTGTGGGGCTCTGACCCCACATTTCCCTTCTGCACTGCCCTAGCAGATGTTCTCCATGAGGGCTCCACCCCTGTAGAAAACATCTGCCTCTGTATCCAGGTATTTCCATGCATCTTCTGAAATTTAGGAGGAGGTTCTTAAACCTCAATTCTTTTTTGTGCACCCACATGCTCAACACCACGTGGAAGCTGTCAAGGTGTGCTGCTTTTACCCTCTGAAGCCATACCCTGAGCTATACACTGGCCCTTTTCAGCCAGAGTTGGAGCATCTGAGACACAGGGCACCAAGTCCCTAGACTGCACACAGCATGGGGACCCTGGGCCCAGGCAACAAAACCATTTTTTCTTCTGGGCTTCCAGGCCTGTGATAGGAGGGGCTGCCAGAAAGTTCTCTGACATGATCTGGTGACATTTTCCTCATGGTGTTGGGGATTAACATTAGGCTCCTTGCTACTTATGCAAATTTCTGCAGCCAGTGTGAATTTCTCCCCAGAAAATGGATTTTTCCTTTCTATCAGATAGTCAGGCTGCAAATTTTCCAAGCTTTTATGCTCTGCTTCCCTTATAAAACTGAATGCTTTTAACAGCACCCAAGTTACATCTTGAATGCTTCACTGCTTAGAAAGTTTTTCTGCCAGATACCCTAAATCATCTCTCTCAGTTCAAAGTTCCAAAATATCTCTAGGGCAGCGGCAAAATGCCGCCAGTCTCTTTGCTAAAGCATAACAAGAGTCACCTTTGCTCCAGTTCCCAGTAAGTTCCTTATCTCTATTGGAGATCACCTCAGCCTGAATTTTATTGTTTATATCACTATCAGTATTTTGAGAAAATGAGTCTCCAGGAAGTTACAAACTCTCCTACATTTTCCTATCTTCTTCCGAGCCCTTCAAACTGTTCCAGCCCCTGCCTGTTACCCAGTTCCAAAGTCACTTTCATATTTTCAGGTATCTTTTCAGCAATGCCTCATACTACTGGTACCAATTTCTGTATTAGGGTTCTCTTAGAGGAACAGAACTAAAAGGAGATATATATATATATATATACATATATATATATATACACACATACACACACACACACACACACACACATATATATACACACACACACACACACACACATACATACAGAGGATATATATAGAGAGAGGATATATCTATACAGAACGAGAAGATATTTATATATGTATATATGTGTGTATATATGTGTGTGTGTGTATGTGTATATATATATAGAGAGAGAGGGAGAGAGAGAGAGATGAGGGGAATTTACTAAGTATTAACTTACATGATCACGAGATCCCCTATAGGCTGTTTATAAGCTGAGGAGCAAGGATAGCCAGTCCAAGTCCCAAAACTGAAGAAGTTGGAGTCCGGCGTTTGAGGGCAAGAGGAATCCAGCATGGGAGAAAGATGTAGGGTGGCAGGTTAGGCCTGTTTGTCCTTTTCACATTTTTCTGCCTGCTTTATCTTCACTCACAGCTAATTAGATTATGCCCACCATATTAAGGGTGGATTTGCTTTCCCCAGCCCACTGATTTAAATGTTAATTTCTTTTGGCAACACCCTCACAGATACACACAGGATCAACACACACAGGATCAATACTTGACTTTGTATCATTCACTCCAATCAAGTTGACACTCAGTGTTACCCATCACAGGGGATGTAAAGACAAGCTACTGATTGAGATGAAATATTTTCAAACCATATATCTGACAAAGGATTAGTGTCTATCCTATAAACACAAGCACAATAGTAAATCAGAGTACAATAGTAAAACAAAAAGGAAACTGTCTGTTAGTCTGTTCTCACACTGCTACTAAGAAATGCCAGAGACTGGGTAATTTAAAAAGAAAAGAGATATAATTGACTCACAGTCCTGCATGACTGGGGAGGCCTCAAGAAACTTACAATCATGGAGGAAGTCACCTCTTCACAGGGTTCCAGGAGACTGAGAGCTGAGCAAAGGAGGAAAAGCCACTTATAATGCCAACACTCCCATGATTCAGTTACCTCCAACTGAGTCTCTCCCATGACACTTGGGGATTATAGGTACTACAATTCAAGATGAGATTTGGGTAGGGACGCAGTCAAGCCGTATCACTGTCCAATTAAAATAAGACAAAAGATGTGGAGACAAATTTCACTAAGAAGGATATACAGATAGTTAAGAAACATTTAAAAAGAGGTTCAATATCTATTAGGGAAATATATATCAAAATTACAGTGTCTAAAATAAAACATAGTGACAATACCAAATGCTGGCATGGATGTAGAGAAACTGGATCCATCATAATTGCTGGTAAAAATAAAAAATGGTACAGTCACCCTGGAAATGATTCAATAATTTCTTCAAAAACTAATTTGATAATTTCATACAAAAGCCACACAACCCAGAAATTGTATGTACTACTAGGCATTTGTCCCAGTAGAATGAAAACTTATCTTCACAAAAATCTTGCATACAAGTGTCCATAGCAGCAGTTTTATTCATAATAGCATAAACTGGTAATAACCCATGTCCTTCAAAGGGTAAATATATAAACAAACCATGATACATCTATGCTATGAAATACTACTCAGCAATGAAAAAGTCAAAATTACTGATGCAAACAGAAAATCAAATGTATCTTCAGAGCATTATACTGGGTGGTTAAAGCAACAAAGGCTGATACATTGTATTTAGAAATGATCAAATTATAGAAATGAAGGACAAATCAGAGGTTAAAAAGAGGCTGGGTAGCATGTAAGGGAGTGTGGCTAAAAAAGGGTGATATGAGGGATCCTTGTGATGATGGAAATTTTCTGTCTTTTGACTGTATCAAGGACAATATTCTGATAGGGGACATTCTATAATAGTGCCAGATGTTACAATTGGAGAGATGATGGGACTTTTTTCAGTATCTCTCCAATTGTAATGAGTATGGGATATGGGATTTTTCTTTGTTAAATTTTTACAAATGGATGTGAGTTTAAAATTATCTAAAAACATAAAATTTAAGTATAGTCATTATCTTTTTGAGATAAATACCGAACTGTCTATGAGTCGAATTTTAAAAAGCACAGAGCTCAAGATGGTCAGCCAGCATTTTATCTGAAAGAATCACAATTCGGAGGAAATGATGAGTGCTTCTCCAATCACTATGTCAATCAGCAATTTTCATTCTGTTACATAGAACAGTGTGTGTCTTTTTCACATATGTAAAAATAGCAGTCTCTTAAATGTTCTGATGAGTTTTTAGAAATAGGCTTTCATTGTTAAAAGTGAAGATATTCAAACTATGTGGATGAGCTAACAGATTTCAGAGATACTCTCAACGGTATGCTGAATCTGATTCATGGCAGCTCCCATGAACACACTGTAACATTTTCAGAAATTTTATGAATTAGTAGTTAAGTACAGCCACAAATAAAATTTAAATTATAAAAACCTACAGCTAAATACATTGGATTAAAAATAAAAATAATAAACGCTCAAATCTCATTAATTTTTAGGTATTTTATGCCTTTATTATTAAATATATTAATATAACTTTATTAAGATACACAATATATAATTTTATATTTTTATGCTTTTCATAATGAAAAATAGCCACATCCATGGTGGCTACATGGTGGAGATTCTATGCAATGGTATGCTGCTACATATTTTTTCCTAAGTCTTTGTTCAGTGACACCATGTTAATTGCTTGATATCAGTCATGGTTGGTGAATGTTTTAAGCCATAAAAATAAGCAAACACTACAAATCAGAACCTTTTATTTCAGGAGAGCTAGTTGTTAACATTTGATACTCCCCACCCTTGCCTACAAATAGTACAGGAAACTAGTGAAGACTCGTAGCTTGTACTCACTGATCGATTCCTTAAGTATGCTCTTTCCAGCCACTGATTCCTAATGTGCAGAGTCCTGACACTGGAATACCTAAAGTAACACAGAGCTTCACTGAGCTTAATTCATAGATTGTGTCAGCTCACTTGTGTCTATTTGATAATGAACTAACAATTAATAAATGTCTTTATATTTGCTAGAAACAAATTTTAAAATAATTTAAACCATCCTCCGACTGTGATTTTTCCTAAGTGGGATAAACACATACTGAACTAGAACAGATGTGATTTTGAAAAGGGAGTTCCTTCTTGCAAGACTTGTTTCATGATTCACAGGATAAAATACATCTTCCTGTTCTATGATTTCAAAATAATTCTTGAAGATATTCATTATGTTTTCAAGAATATTAGAAATTCCTTGTAAAACGTGCTAGGAAGATTAGAGAAAATAAACATAAAACAGCTTTCATATTTACCAGTGTGATTTAAATTTGTTCTATTTTTGTCTGATGTTTGTACTATTTTGACCTCAGATAACATATGAACCCTAATGAAAATGTTACTATATTTAAAAAATGTAACTCCTCTCATTATTTTATGAAGTACGTTTGAACTTCAGAGATTTTTTATGATTCCAGTGCCTTATGTGACACAGTTGCCTTTCATGGTGTGTAAATTATCACTTAATCTATTTTCCTTACTTTGTTAGTTAAAATTTTAATAAAGAGAGGAAAGAGAGAGACGATATTTTCAAAGTTGGAAACACCATGTCATTTTATGTCACTTTTTTCTATCAAAATATCATTTCCCATTTTTTGTTGTCAAAATAGTGGGAAAATAGAAGAAATTTGTTTCATATTTCAGCAACAGAACTAATGATTGTATTTTCTTGGTTTGTCTTCATGCTGGATTGGAAGCACTAGAGGTTAAAGAGATCTCTAAATATCTTTGGATTCCTCAATGTTTATTGTAATGTCTGACATACCATAAGAAATGGCAGCTTCTGTGCAATTGACTAATAAATATGGAATTTCATTTTCTAAGTTCATATCCATCCTGATACTCATTTCCAGTTAAATCTACACTTTTTTGTAGCCTTTTAATGGAAGAGGGGAGGAGGTGATATTTCAGTGAGGAAACTGAAATAGGAAAAGCAATCCAGGCAGTAACCATTATCAGCTTATAAAAACTTTTCTATTAGCCTGTTAGAGATAATCAGATTTCTGCCCACTGAAGCAAAACCATCCTCAGTAAGAAACAGAGAATTGATGGAAGCTTTGTTCTACTCTGGCTGACTTTCAGCATTCTTGTGTTTTATACAGAGCACAGATACAGGATTAAATGATATCCAAAGAGGGCTGGTACCACAGTCCTTTGTCTCTCTACCAGTAATGTTTGCAGTAATCTATACCAGATGGTGCTGGAAGTCATTATAACATTCTCCAAATAACTTGTGACTAAAATCAGGGTAAACATTAGGAACAAAATTGTAAAATTTGTAGAAAAAAGGTAGATGATTCTTTGTAAATTAACAGTTACATTAAATTAACATTTTTACTCTTACTAGGAATTCTTAAAAATCCTCCTCCACAGCAGAGTTTAACAGTGGTATATAAACAGAATCCAGGTAAACGTTCTGGAAATAAAAATGGATACCTATCTTTGTGAGGATTCCTACTAACTATTAAAATACTTTGCAATGTCTATGTGTTAAAAGTTTGTACTTAAAAATAATCAGAAATTGGTTTGCTGTAGAATAGTGTCTTAAGTAAAAACTAGTTAGGCTTTTCCCAATTTTCCATTCATATATTGTTGAAGAGTTCAGGCACTACTACTGGTATTACCCAAAATGTGTTTACTACATGAACATGTTGTGGGTCTGAGAAGAGATAGTTATATTCTGATAGTAATATATACTTGGCTCTGAAGTTCAGTCACTTGTATGGCAAGTTTCAATGTATCATACACTAAAATATTAGAAGTTTATTGCAGCAGCATTGCATTAAATAAACCTTGCCAGATACTGAGAATGAAGCCGTAAATTGTACACAACAATGTGTCCAGCAGCTGTAAAAATGATAAGATGAATCCATGAGCACCCAACTTAACAAAGAATTTAGCTAAGAGCTATGCGTATCTTTGAACCATTAGGAAAATATTTGGTCATATGTTATACAATTAAGAATATATAAGTATTAAAAACAATGCAGTTATAAAAAGTTTTTTAGAATAAAATAGATCATATTTGGAAGACAGCAAAAGATCACATCTCTAAATATTTTATTACAGGAAACAAATTGTTATATCCCACATGATTATTTTTTGCCTATTTTCTACAAATTCCATACAAAACTTGTTCCTATCACATTTGACAGAAAAAAATAACATTTTAGAAAATTATTTTGTATATCAATTGAAAAAAAAAGTGGCATGACTCATGGAACACAGAAACCCAGTTTGATAAAGAGGAAACAAGATCAAATAGACAAGAATATGAGCTGAATAAAAATAAGTGAGAAAAAAAGACTAAAAAAATCTCAACCGATTTTTTTTTAATTGTATTTGGGCTCTGGAGTAACACATGCACGTCCTGCTTCCTGCAGGATTGTTGCATAGGTACATACATGCCATGGTGGTTTGCTGCCTCCATCTCCCCACCTTCCATCGCCTACATCAGGCATTTCTCCTAGTGCTATCCCTCCCTACCCTCCTCACCCCCCGCCCTATCCCTCGCCTCCCTTCCCCTCCAGTGCCCCACTTAGCCCTGTGAGTGTTGTTCCCTTCCATGTGCCCAAGTGTTCTCATTGTTCATTACCTGCCTGTGAGTGAAAACATGCGGTGTATGGTTTTCTGTTCCTGTGTCAGTTTGCGGAGAATGATGGTTTCTAGATTCTTCCATATCTCTACAAAGGACATGAATTCATCATTTTATATGGCTGCATAGTATTCCATGGTGTATATGTAGCACATTTTGTTTGTCCAGTCTATCATTGTTGGGCTTTTGGGTTGGTTCCAGGTCTTTGCTATTGTAAACAGTGCCACAATGAACATACATGTGCATATGTCTTTATGATAGAACGATTTATAATCCTTTGGATATATACACAGTAATGAGATTCCTGGGTCAAATAGAATTTCTATTTCTAGATCATTGAGGAATTGCCACATTGTCTTCCACAATGGTTGCACTAATTTACACTCCCATCAACAGTGTAAAAGTGTTCCTTTTCTCCACATCCTCTCCAGCATCTGTTGTCTCCAGATATTTTAGTGATGGCCATTCTAATTGGCATGGGATGGTATCTCAGTGTGGTTGTGATTTGCATTTCTCTAATGACCAGAGATGATGAGCATTTTTTCATCTGTTTGTTGGCTGCATATTTGTCCTCTTTTGAAAAGTGTCTGTTCGTACCCTTCATGCACTTTTGAATGACTTTGTTTTTTTCTTATAAATCTGCTCTGGTTCTTTGTAGATTCTGGATAGTAGCCCTTTGTCAGATGAGTAGATTGCAAAATTTTTTTCCCATTCTGTTGGTTGCCAGTTCACTCTAATGATTGTTTCTTTTGCTGTGCAGAAGCTCCGGAGTTTAATTAGGTCCCATTTGTCTATTTTGGCTTTTGTTGCTATTGCTTTTGGTGTTTTAGTCATGAAGTCCTTGCCTGCGCCTATGTCCTGAATGGTGTTGCCCAGGTTTCCTTCTATGGTTTTTATGGTGTTTGTTCTTATGTTTAAATCTTTAATCTATCTGGAGTTAATTTTTGTATAAGGTGTAAGGAAGGGATCCAGTTTCAGCTTCCTGCATATGGCTAGCCTGTTTTCCCAACACCATTTATTAAACATGGGATCCTTTCCCCATTGCTTGTTTTTGTCCAGTTTGTCAAAGATCAGATGGTTATAGATGTGTGGTGTTGTTTACAAGGCCTCTGTTCTGTTCCATTGGTCTACATCTCTGTTTTGGTACCAGTACCATGCTGTTTTGATTACTGTAGCCTTGTA
>CAUYLG010015009.1:0-29224 GCA_963573385.1 Cacajao melanocephalus | reverse complement strand
ACAGCAAAAGATACTATCGTTAGAGTGAATCAGCTCAATCTCATTAGTTCTGTTAGTACCAACATTTTGCTTTGTGGGTCCTATCTATTGGATGTTTCTTTTCTACTTCATTAATTTCTGCTCTTATATTTATTATTTCTTTTCTTCTATTATCTTGGCTTTATTTTGCTGCTTTTAGGCTTATTGAGATGGATGCTTACTGAATTTTTAATTTTTCTTCTTTTCTAAATATGTGTTTAAGGTTATAAATTCCCTTCCAAACTCAGCTTTAGTTGCATCCCACAAATTTTGGCAAATGGTGTTTTTGGTTTTTTTTGTTATCATTCATCTAAAAATTTATTCTATTTTTATTGTGATTTTTTTCCTTTTACTTATGAGTTATTTAGAAGTTTATTACTTAATTTCCAGATGTTAGGCAATTTTCTGTTTTTTTTTGGTTATTGATTTAAAGCTTAATTGCACTGTAATTAGAGAACAAACTCAGTCTGATATCAGTGCTTTGAATTTTTTTTTTTTTTTTTTTTTTTTTTTTTTTTTTTAAAGACAGGGTTTCACCGTGTTGGCCAGGATGGTCTTGATCTCCTGACCTCATGATCCACCAGCCTCGCCCTCCCAAAGTGCTGGGATTACAGGCATGAGCCACCGCGCCTGGCCTGAAATATTTTTAGACTTGCTTTACGGCTTGGCATGTAGACAAGTTTTGTAGATGATTTGTGTTTTTCAAAGGATTATGTGTTTCACAGTTGTTGGGTGCAGTTTGCAATAAATGTGCATTTGGCCAAATTACAGTCTTCAAATTTACTTAATCTTTCTTGATTTCGTGTGGTGTTTCAAAATCACTATTGTGAGTGTAGATTTGTATTTCTCCTCATAGTTTTGTCAAGTTTTGCTTTAAAAATTTTGAGGTAATGCTACATACATACAAATAGGGAACTGTTTTGTCTTTCTGATGGGTTGATTCTTTTAGAATAAAGTATACCTTTTTCTTTCTATTTTTTCTGTAATTAGCTAACATCGGCTTTCTTTGGATTCTTTTTTTATTGTATTTATTTCATCTCCTTTACTTTCACTCTTTCTGTAGTTCTGTGGTTTAGATATATCTTATATATCACTTATAATTTGTTTTTTTAAAAAATTCAAATCTGAAAATATTCATCTTTAATTAGATAACTTATTCATGGATATTTATTATAATTATTTATGTACTTGGGTTAAAAAAATACCTTAGTTTGAACATTTTAGTGTGTGCTTTCTATTTGGCCCACCTCCTTTTTGTTCCTTTTTCTCTTTTCTTCCTTTAGGTTCATATTCTCCCTCTAGTTTGGAAGCTACATATTATTTTACTAGTCTTTTAGTGCTTATCCTACATATTACAAATTACAAGCTTAGATTATAAGAGTCTAATGCTAATTGTTGCTCTTACTCTTCTCTGAGATAATACAAGTTTAGGTCATGTCAGCTATCAGCTTACCTGCTATTGTTGTCATGAATTAATGCTGCATATATTTGCAACTGTGGAAGACATTATTATGTTTTACAATAGTTTTTATAGTCAGTGTTCTGACTGACTTAGATTTGTAAATATGTTACCATTTTTTTCCAGTTTGCTATGTGTCTTTTAACATTTTTAATAGCATTTTTAAATCTTAGAAATGTTTAATTTTGTTATTGGCGGAATCAGTCATTTTCTTTAGGCCTCTGAGTCTTGCTTGGGAAGGCTTTCCCTCACTGAGATTGCAGAAATACTGCCTGTATTTTTATTTTTAATATTTAGACTTTTAATTCATCCAGATTTGTTTTCCTATATGGTGTGAAGGTAAGGATCTGACTTACCATTTTTCTAGGTGGTTAGCAAATTGGCTCACCCCCTACTAATTGACTATCCTCTTCCTCTGACCTGGAATACAACTTTATTATATAATTGTTTCCTCTTAAACATGGGCCTTCTGTTTTCTTGCCCCGATTGTTTTACTTACCATGACATGCAATAATTAATACGGAACTGCTATGTGACAAAAACATTGTCTTGTGTTCTATAAGGATGGGTAACTATCGTTGAATGAGAATCTGACGGTTCTGGTGTTTTAATCACCAAACGTATATCCTGATAGAGATAAGCAGCAGAGCTCTCTGGACAAAACTGTGATGTAGGTGAAAGTGATTGTCCTTTCTCCTTTCTTCTGAACGGCTTTCTAGATATCTGGGGTTCCAGGGTCTTCAAGTCATCCCAGGATATACAAGGCTCTTCCCCAGACCTGCTCTCTTAGGGCAATGTCTGTTTCTCTGAATCTGTTTTTAAATCATTTCTACAAAATTCTATTCTCGTAGGGTCTATGTTAGAAATCCTCTGACAAAATAATTTATACTAGGGCAGTGATGCCTGATAAAGGTTTAATGTAGTCATAGCAAATGTGTGGGATTATATCAATGGACTTCCTCCTGTACCTAAAGTAAGTGGTCATGGTGTACTTTTCTGCTGATCTTGGACTTGACCTGAGAACTTGTTCTAAAACAACACTTCAGGAGTCCTTAAAACATCATCAGAATTGTCATGTGACTTGGAATTTGTGTTCCACCCCTAGAATAATGTTTAATTTTCCCTGGAGAATCAGGCATTGAAGAAATGGGCTGTGATGGTGGCTCTGTTAGTTTCCCGAGGCTGACACAACAAAGTCCCAAAGTCTGCATGGTTTCAAACAACAGGAATGTATTGACTCACAGTCTGGAAGCCAGAAGTCCAAGACTGAGGTGCCCTCAGGGCCATGCTGTCTTGGGGATAAGCTTTCCTTGGCTATTCTAGCTTCTGGTATTTGCTGGCAATCCTTGGTTGACTGGTAGATGCATCACTGTAGTCATATGGCTATCTTATCTGTGTGTGTCTTCACACCGTCTTCCCTCTGTGTGTGTTTAAATTTCCTCTTTTTATAAGGAAATCAGTCAGCTAGGATTCAGGCCCACTTTAATGACCTCATTTTAATTTGATTACCTTTATAAAGACACTGTTTCCAAGATAGTCATATTTTGAGGGACTGGGAGCTAGTACTTCAACATGAATTTTTTTGGGGGGTGGCAGAGGGAGAGAGACACAGTTCAGCCCATCATAGTGACACTTGAAGTCGTAGGTGAAAACCTATTTATCTGTGTTTAAGAGCAGTACTGTCAGAGTCAATCAGTTCTGTGCTAAAACACAACATCGCCTGATACTGGAAAAGCACTGAAGGTAGTCATTACCATCCCTGTGGTTAAAGAGATTCTGGGCTGAGAGTCACAACCCAGAATCAAACTCTGAAGCTTCCTGAAGACTTGACAGGATTGTTGATATTGGCTCTTATTTAGTTCTATTTTAAAGAGATATGGAGGCAATGTGTATGCCTCACTAAATTTTCCTCATGTCTTTTACTGCAGATATAGCAATGCAAACAAGATCTAGATCTGAATGCATTGTCACATTTCTAGAACATGTGTTTTTGTTTTTGTTTGTTTGTTTGTTTTGTTTTGAGACAGAGTCTCACTCCGTCACCAGGTGCCAGGCTGGAGTGCAGTGGCGCGACCTTGGCTCACTGCAACCTCCGCCTCCTGGGTTCAAGCAATTGTCCTGCCTCAGCCTCCTGAGTAGCTGGGACTACAGGCACGTGCCACCACACCCAGCTAATTTTTTTGTATTTTTAGTAGAGACAGGGTTTCACCGTGTTTGCCAGGATGGTCTCGATCTCTTGACCTTGTGATCTTTTGTTTGTATGAACCTGGCAAGTATTTGAACTTATGAAGGAAGAATCTAGTTTTGTTGTATTGACTTTTTGGTATCACAAATTATAGGTCAACTGCAATTTATGAGTACAGGTTCAGCAAGCTTCAGGTGTGATTTGAGTTCATGTATGTGAAATGAACAAAGGCAGGAAATAAATTATGAAGCAAGAAATAGTATTTACTAGGCATTGCAAGATTCTTTTGGTCAGCAGCTTAGTTGATTTATGGTTAAAAAAATAACATATTAGACTGTGCTTTATGAAGGATTAGCTTCCTATTGCTTAGATGAAGTAGGCATAATCTAATTTTATTATTAATGCAGAACAAATGTGCTAAGTCTTGAAAAGTGTACTCACCCAGAAATGGATGAAAACTGTTCCTTGAGGTTGAATTCATTTGATGTTATTTAGGAAAATGCTTTTAAGTGATTAGTCAGACACCTGAGTGAGGCAACCCAGCTATTTACCATTTGTCTAGTAGTTAAAAATAAATTTAATGTTGTTTCTTTGTTAAGGAAATCAGGACAGAAAGGCTGCCCGGTGTTAGCCACAGTAATACAGTTGTAAATGATAGTAACAGAACACACTTACTGAGCTCTCATTAGATGCTACGTGCTTTGTCAAGGGCTTTATGTGTATTATTTTGTTTAATTCTCAAAATCGACAACTGAAGTATATTGTTATTCCAGTTTACAGAGAAAATAAGAAATTTCACAAAGTCCATTGTTGGTAAGTTGTGGACTCATGGACAGTCTCTAAACCACAACAGTAGAGTGATGTCTCTTATTCTGCAGGTGATTTGCTATGGGCAACTAACTAAAAAAATAGTTTGGTTTGTAGCAGGCTTGGAGGCTACATGGCATGGGGGAGTGTGTGCACCTTGGAGTTGCACACTTCTAAGTTTCAATTTCAGTGCCATCTCTAGAGCAAAATTCTTAATCTAGATGAACGTCAGAATTGTGGGGATTCAATCAGATTATAATTGTAAAGTGATTTTTAAAAGTTTGCAAAAAAATCTTTCCTATTCTTTCTCTCAAATTCTTCTCCCTTCTTTTGGCTGCATGAGTATGTGATCTGATTTCCATCGTTTTAAATTAAAACCCATTTCCAGTTGAAAGAAAAGTTGGCGAGCTAAATCTCTTTTCTGTCCCATCACTCTGTAGAAGACAGAACTGTCAAGATGGTTCAGCATTTTAAATAAAACCACCTTTTTGCAGGAGAGAGATTAGCGTAAGACACGTTAAAAGAAAGATCGTAAATATTCTAAAAGCAAATAGGTGCAGAGATTTTGTTCTGGGGAGCTACATTAGGTTTCTTAATTTTGTAGGGGAGGAGCCTTAATATTATTTCCTTCTCTTTTTTATCTTAATCTGCGCCTATTTCAGAAGGGTCATTCACTGGTCTTTTTTAGCCAGTCCTGCCTTATTAGAGAGAAATTAAGTTTGGCTTTGTTTGCCAACCTCAGGATAGCCAGGGAGACAGGAAAAAGGAGCCCACAGGTTCTTGTTTTAAGTTTACAAAACTTTGTAGTTCTGCTTAGACACTTAAATTAACAATTGGGAAAGTTTAAAAATAATTTTAGATTTTCTAGTGTTCAAAGTCTTCACAGAAGCCATGTATTCTGAAAAAATTATCACCTTATAATTAAAAGTATCAAAAAAGAAACTTTGCATGGGTTAGTTTTTGTTTCAGTCTCATAAAAATGAATGGATTGCCTTATATATGGCTATCACGTAGTGTTCTGTAACTTTTTCCCCTTGTAGAGTTATTATGTATGCATGCTCACTAGTTCTGTTGTTTGACTCACAGATATCTATCTTTGGTTTCAAAATGATGTCAGTGTAAGCATTGCTAGGTGATGCTAACCATCTATAATTATCTCTATTTCTTAATAAAGAAATGGTATTGGATGGTCAACAATTAACTGCCTAGCAACATAGGATTTTCAAGCAAGCTGCTGCTTTTTAGAATCAGGGAAAGGAAAACCTATCCATGCACTTGGTCTATCATTGGGGCAGAATTTTGCTACCCGTAGCTCTTCTTAACAGCGATGGATGCCAGCAGGTTTATGACTTTATCACTACAGTTATTGCCCCAAGAAATAATATTTCAATTGCAGCTATCTCTGTGAGATATCTCTATAAAGACTCTCTTTTACTTTGTGCTTTGAAATGTGTATTATTAATACATCAAACCTTCTTATGACCAATGCTGTCAGTGACGTAGATAGCAGAGGTGTAGGTATATCAGTTAAGATTTTAAAAAGCTAAAATACTGAATGAAAACAGTGAAGTCTGCTGGAAACCATACCAACGTCTGGTGCTCAGGTGTTTTTCAATATCTATATATTGCCAGAAAATAAGAAGTGTTTGAGATCATCTATAGTGTCTTTTGGTTTGGTAGAGGAATTTTTCACCCAAGGACAGTAATATAAATGCCAAACATTCTCTAAGTCTGTCTAAGGATCTATAAAGTCTCAACTTAGACATATTGTACAGACAAGCACTATTGTCCCCAACATACATGGCTTGAGAAGTGCTGTTTGAGAAAAAGTATGCTACAAACTGACATATTGGAGTAAACATGAGAAAATGATGCATGTAGCAGAGTGAAAGTTTTATTCCGCTCAACACTTGACATATAATTTTCAGTAATCTTTAGTGATTAACCTCTGATGTTTCTTAACAAGGTCTACTTATCTGAATCTTTTTTTGGGTGCCTTGGAGTTGTAGGTTATTGTTTTAGACACTTGGAATTATTGCTGTTCTTCTGAGTCCTGTCTGAAGAGGGGCTGGCTTTGTTAATTTTTAGTGCAGCAGCAGTAAGAACAATATTTAGCACTTATGAGGCTCCACTTCTCAGTTTCAAAGCACTTTACAAATATCAATTAATTGCTTTGAATGGGGAACTCTGCAGCTGCTGAGAGAAAAAAGAGCACACAGTGATTGGCTCATTATCATTTACAGCTGTTGAAAAATGTTCTTCAAAGAAATAATTACAGATCTTCATATATATTTAAAGAAAAAAGGAGCAGGCAGGAGGCTACTAAGGGTCTTCTTTAACAAACGACTCTTGTCTTTCCATTCTGTTTCGAGAGCAGCAGCTTTATTGCAAATAATTATCCTCCCCTGGTCAAAAATAAAAAAAGCGCTGTAACAGCCCCTTCTCCAAGAAAATGCAAGATAGTAAATTCTCTTTTGAAAAATCTCAATTTCACCAATTTTGATTTGTTTAGAATTTTTGTTGCTTAGTGGTTGGGCTGCTGCTGGACTTTGCCTAATGCAGCCTTATTTAACGTCTGATCCAATGTTGGCTTTGTCCAGCTTTAATTACGCATGAAAACAGAACAAGTAGACAATAATGGATAGTGCTTCTCGCTTTGTTTCCAACAGAGCTTTATCACCATAAGGGCGCCAAAAGAAACTATCTGAACTGTCTCCCTGTCACCAGGAAGAGATACAGGCAGTCCTGGCCATAGAAACAGATTTCCTTTTCTTTTCTTTTTCATTCCTTTTTTCTTCCCTTCTCTTCTTTTTCATAACGTGAATCTCCTGGTTGAGCAGATAAGCTGCTAATTCTATTAATTTTCTTATCAAAATCAGCAAGGGAAGCGAAGCTTCCAATTTGGTGATTTATTATCCTGAGCAAGCTGTGCAGAGTGTGCCTTTCATATTCTGTAATTGGCACTAGAGGGGAAGACACTTTCGAGGGAGATGCACTCAGCTAACCGTTTCCATTTCAATTGACTATTGAGCAAACAAATGGAGTGTCCTTTCATTGGCTTAAATCATTTAAAATGATAAAGCTAGCAATTCTGCATTTGAATGTATGCCAGTGGATATCTGTGTGTGAGATGCTGACCCCTAAGACATTAAAATATGAGCATAATAACATCTTTCTATAGGATTTGCCATCAGTAGAACATCCAAGTGCAGTATGTTAATTGACATGCAAAAGGCCAAAATTGATCACACATGTAATCTGACCCTTATTATTATACCGCCCCCAAAGGCCTTTGAAATCAACATCTTTCCTTTGCATGCTGAGTATTGAATTTTTGATATATGAAAGTTGGCTGCATAAGCAGTGGACTCTGGTGTTTTAACACTGAAGTAAATACCAGTCTCAAAGGCAGGAACATTATCAATTTGAAAGGAAAGTGGTGAGGTGTTGGATGCCAGGAGTGAGTGGGACTGATTGAGATGTAGAAGGTAGACTAGGTTTCAGGTGGGAAAAAAAGTTACTTCTTGTTTAGTGTCATTTGAAAAGCTAGGAAAGGCTGGTCTGCCCCAGTTATTATCCTCAGTAAAATAGGAACTTGAATTGTAGGTATCCATTTCTTTTTGTTTGTGACCACAATTTTTTTAAAAAGTAAATTTTGTGTAATAATTGCCACCAACTAGTTTAATGGTTGCAAATCATGCTACCTACATTGTTCTAATTAAATCTAAGAGCAAGGCAGTAGTGCCCCTGTTATACAGATAGTGCTTAGAGAAACTTGAGAGGTTGAGTATCATGCATAATGCTTAGATGCTTGACAGGTTAAGTAACTTGCCTGATTTTACTTGATTAGAGTGTTCAAGCTGGGATTTGAATTCAGCACCATGAGATATGAAACTCTATTGTTTTCTAATCACTATATTATTCTTCCTCTAGACTTGTATTTCTGGGAGAAATAGTATCCTTAGCCCTTAAATCTTAAATCTAAATCATGCCTTGAATGGCACCATACCCAAACCCTTGAATTAGTTTTTGGTACTAAAAACTTCAAAGATAATTCATTTTAAAAATTGAATCATTTTTTCTCATGATATATTTCATAAGAATGATGATATTTTGACAATTTGGAAATTCTTTCCTAATTCTTTGGGATTTTTTTCCCTTGCATTTCCTGGGAGGAACAAGGCAGGGGATGATTTTCCCTTGCAGGGTGCTGTCCGTAGGGCCGATGGCTGGGAAATGTACTACAGGAATGTGTGCAATGATTTAGACATTTGTTTGGGCTCTTAATCTTTTCTCATCTACATGTACCACCAAAATAAAAACCAGTGAAGTATGTACCCTATAAATCTGCTTGTTCTCTCACTCCTCAGAAATATTTCAGAAGGAACTTGACACTTGTAATCAGAACTGGGCTTAGATGCTGCCTCCTGTTGAGTCAGCGATCCTGCCTCTCTTCCTTTTCTATTTTAAATAGCACAAAAATAGTACAGGCCAGAGGTTATGGGCTGGAGAAGCGCTGTGTTGAAAGAATGTAATATCCACTTATGTGCAATGAATTTCCACCGACTTCAAGTGTGTGGATTATTGAGTTAAGAGAAGAACAAGTGGAGAAGACAGTTAAAAGCGTTGTGCATTAGACAGGTGGGGAGAAGCTGCTGGGCTTCACGTGTGGCACAGCAAAAAGACAGATGTACTGTGGTGATGATGCAGCGCAAATGCTTTGGAGAATATAGTTGCAAAAGACCTTTGGAGATTATTTGCAAACAGGAGGCTTGATAGTAATTAGTAAGATTTCAGTTAAAAAAAAAAGACTATGTTGGAACTTATTAGGAGAAAAGAGGAAAAACAGATAATAATTATCATGGGATAATTCTCTGGGATTCTGAGAGATGTGCAGTAGGTAACAATGCAGCCAATAGCTCAATGTGGGAAAAGGAAAGAAGGAAAAGTGAATTGAAGAAATGGGGAAAAAGTAAAACTATGTTTGTGACAATTATTTTATTTATGAAACACTCTGTGTCATGCAACTGTGCTATGAGCTTTCCATATATTACCTCATAAGATTATTTCCATTTTTTTGCATAAAGAAATTATCTAGCTCACATTCTGTGCTCTATATTGTTTTAATAATTAAGGACATAATAAATGTGACAAATCCTAGAATTTTCGATTCTTTTTTTTAGTGGAATATAAGCCATAAAAGCATAGATACTGTGAATTAACAAGAAAAGTATGTATGGGACAAAAACATTTGAGAATACCTGATTCAGTGGTTTCAATAGTGAACTAAGATGCTATAAACTCTGATTACTGATAGTATAGTTTCAGTGAAGTCATAGTAATTTTCTGATCTTCAATATAAGATGGAATAAAATATCTTCTATTTACAGTATTTCAAAAGTAAATTAAAATAGGCATTATAAAGATAAAGCCTAATTTTGAAGAAGGCATTTTCTGAGACAAGTTATTTGTATTTTAAAGTGACCATATATATGTTTTTTAAGGTTGCGTGATGCTTTATAAAGCTATCTAGGATAAAACTAGAACTCTCTTCTTCATCTGCTTCTAAGTTTTCACCTGTATCTTCTGTGTACAAAGGTGACTTTGACTTCGAAGGGCAATGGGAATTGAATCTGGTATGAAAATGGGATGAGAAAATATATAGTCTTTCAGGAAAAGGTCATTACATACTGTACAGAAGCTCAACTTTTATTTTGATTAAATACTTTTTTCAGTGCGATTTACTAGCTAATTACTTTCTCAGCTTTGTGGCTTCACAAGACTTACCTGATCTATAATGTCTACTGAAGGACTTAATAGCCTCAAGGTTTGTGTGCTTTTATGTAAAATTATTAATATTAATAATAATTAACCATAAATGGTAACCAGGGTGGGCCAGATGGCCTTTTCTTCTTTCAAAAACATCTTTATGTTCTTAGTTATTCAGAAGGTAGAGGTGATAATGCAAAGACACAAGCGACATTTTGAATTATTGGTTTTGGAACAAAGCTTAAATATAAGGGGACTGACTTTCACCTATGTCAGACTGAAAGCACTAAATACCATCTGCTTGTATCAAAGTAAAAACTTTTTGTCTGTTTGTAGTCATGCTGAGTTTGGGACTCCTGTTGGCCTCATTTTTAAGAACCTCACCCATTAATCATTAGTGTAAGTTGGTACCACTGGTAATTAGTCTTTTAAGTTGCAACCAGATGGAATGTATAAATTATTAGAAGTTTCCTGCCAGGCACAAGTGTAGATGATTCATGGGCCTATGGCATTTTTCCTGTGCTCTGTTCCTGATAGGAAAATATAACAAGTATGTAGTTGGAAAGGCTAACAACAATCACTTTGTCTTGATTTCAACAATTGCTGACTGTTACTTCTGGTGTACCTGGAGATACAACAGGCTGAGTTCTTTTTAAAATTGTTTTAGACTTATTTTTACATTTTAAAATCGTCCCACACTTATTTTGGTTCCCTTTCTATTCTCCTTTCTTTAATATCAGTAACATGTCACTCCAGAAGCAGTCTTGTCTGCAGGAAATGTAGTATTGCCAGGAATCTCCTTGCTATGGCCAGTGGTAAGAGAGTTGAGGGTGGAGAGAGTGGGAGAGATGACCAGATTTGATTTTTCTCAATGGGAACTTAACCTCAAATATATGTGTCCTCTACTTGTAATCCTAACCACAGGCATGTGTGATATGGCATATAGATTAAAGGAATGAAAGTTGACCATGGGGCTTACACTCCCTCTCTTATGCTTTTTTGTTATTGCTCACTTTCCTGGCAAAATCCTTCCCCTAGATAAACCCTAGTAATCACCTACATTTGTCCATGTCTGTATGCAAGCAGTGAAGCATTTCTGGAGAAAGTGAGATAAAATATTGGTAGGAGTATAAATTTAATATTATGATATAATTTTTAATGTGTAAATTAGACAGAAACCTAACTTAAGCTAGCTTAAGCAAAAATAGAAATTTATTGGCTTATGAAAGAAGAAAGTTAAAGGAGTGGTCAAGCTTCAGACATGGCTGGATCTAGACACTCAAACACTTTAATCAGGGCTCTGTTTTTCTCTCCAGCTTGATGACATCGAGCAGCCTTAACTAACTTTACATTGTCTTTATACTTTTTTTGAGATGGAGTTTCACTCTTGTTGCCCAGGGTGGAGTGCAGTGGCGCAATCTCAGCTCACTGCAACCTCTGCCTCCTGGGTTCAAGCGATTCTTCTGCCTCAGCCTCCTGAATAGCTGGGATTACAGGTGCCTGCCACATGCCCTGCTAATTTTTTGTATTTTTAGTAGAGATGGGGTTTCATCATATTGGCTAGGCTGGTCTTGAACTCCTGACCTCGGGTGATCCACCTGCCTCGGCCTCCCAAAGTGCTGAAGGATTACAGGCATGAGCCACCGTGCTTGGCCTCTTTATACTTTCAATACCAGTGCGAGGGAAAGAACAGACTTAACTAACCTTACATTATCTTTATACTTTTTTTTGAGATGGAGTTTCACTCTTGTTGCCCAGGGTGGAGTGCAGTGACGCAATTTCAGCTCACTGCAACCTCTGCCTATAATGGTGATGGCATTTTCAGGCCTGACTTGGAAAGGCCTAGCTTGGGTCATGTGCTTATCCCTTGTATTAGTCCATTCTCATGCTGCTAATAAAGACATATCTGAGACTGGGTAATTTATGAGGAAAAGAGGGTTAATTGGCTCACACTTCTGTATGGTTGTGGAGGCCTCGAGAAACTTACAGTCATGGTGGAAGGGGAAGCAAACACATCTTTCCTCACATGGCAGCAACAAGGAGAAGTGCAGAGCTAAGGTGGGGACGGTGGGGAGCCCCTTACAAAGCCATCAGATTTTGTGAGAACTCACTCACTGTCACAAGAACAGCATGGAGGTAACCACCCCCATGACTCAATTCCTTCCCACCAGGTCCCTCCCACAACATGTGAGGATTATGGGAACTACAATTCAAGATGAGATTTGGGTGGGGACACTGCCAAACCATATCATCCCTAGACCGATAACTCAAGTCTTTGTCCTGTGTCTAAGTGTAACATTACAGTTGCGGCTAGATCCACTTAAATCTCATGGGATTAGCAGGCATAAAATAGAGTGGGGAAGGGGAACATTCATGTCAATATTGAAATTCAAAGGTGTTCTCAAAGCTGTATGGCATTCCTACTACAACCTTCTAATCCAAGTCACACTTCCACTCCTAACAACAAAATATTTCAAACTGCCTCCACTGCTATCTCTGAACTCTTCCCATTGCACCCCAACTCTTTCTCTGACTCTTGAGATGAATAACTTTTCTTTCTGTCTTACAAAGAAAGTTGAAGTGAACTGATGGAAAGCCCCACCATCAATTTCCTGCTACCCAACAATTATGCAAATGCAAAGGCTTCTATTTGCATCTGTCCTCTTCTATTACACAGAAACAGAGGTTTCTCTGTCGATTATGGCCAGTGCCATCGTCTGTGCCTTTTCCTGCCTTCTAACTCTAGCCCTCTCTTTATTTATTTCATATACATCCTACTGCATTCTCCTACGTGGAATTTACATTCCCTCCTATATTCCCATTCTCATTCTTCTTTATCTTTTAATAAAACTTTCAATTGGTCATATATTCGTTATCCAACTTCTATTTTAAAGCTTTCCTTCTTTCAAAACCAAGCTTCTTATGAATGATGACAATCCTTACTATCTTCATTTTCTTACTTCCCACTTACTTCTCAACCCACTCCAATCTGGCTTTGATCAAACAGCAAACCCTGTTATGTCCTTTCTGCTTTAAACTTTTCAGTGTTAGTGCATTGCTCTTAGGATAAACATCCCAATTGTCAAAATGACTCAGAAGGCTCTAGACAGTCTGGTTGTTCCTAGGGAGATTTCCAGCCACATCTTGCACTGCACTTTTCATTCCACATGACCATCTTCTTTTGGTTTCTCACATGTATTGCAGTCTACCCTTTGTATCTGTGGGTTACATGCTACTGGATTCAACAATGGCAGCCTGAAATGAAAATATCTGGGCAAAAAAAGCATCTGTGCTGTAGACTTTTTTTTTGTAAGTATTTCCTAAACAATATGATATTACAACTATTTACATTGTGTTATGTATTACAAGTAATCTAGAGATGATTTAAAGTATATAGGAGGATGTGCATAGGTTATATGCAAATAATACACTATTTTACATTAGAGACTTGAGCATCATTTTTGGTATCCTGAGGAGTCCTGGAACCAATCCTCCACAATACTGAGGGATAATCATATATCACATTCCTAGAATGAACTAGCTGGCACATTCAAACTGTGTAACTGAGGAGAGTTTATAAGGGACTATTTACAAGGATATGGGAAGGGTTAAGGGAAGTTGATGATGGAAGCATTTGAAAGCTTAGTTACCAAGAACGTGGGCCCTTGTAGGTACAAGAGGAAGGAATAATTACAGGTCCCTGAGATGCCACTAGCTGTAGCTATAGGATAAAGCTTTTTGAGTAACTTTACCCAATTGGAACTGTGCCTTAGAAAAAAGATCACAGCTATAGCCAACCCAAGGCCCATCAGGGAGAGAATCAGGAAAATAAATACCCTAAACGATGGACTAAAAGTGAGAAGAAGCCAGAGGGCCACGCATATGGTTGATAGATAGAGGTTAACCTTTTGGGGTACAAGGCAGGGTAAAGAAGGGTAGAGAGTGGATTAGGAAAAGCAACAGATCATTTCCAGCTCCTTCTTACCACAGCAATTTTGTACATGCTGCTCTTTTTTTTGGATGCCGTTTTTGAAGGCTGATCATCTTCAACTAGTTCATTCTTCTTCATCCTTCAAACCTCAGCTTCATGTGCCTTGTTTTGTATAGAAGCTATCTTTAATCAAATAACAGGCCAATATCCTTCGTTATGGAGGTGGGTTCTCTTTTTCTCAGCACTTATCTCAGTTTGTAATTATCCTGCTATTAGTACGATAATTTGATCAATGTCTGTGTCCTCCCTATGGCTCTATATTCCATGTGACTGGGGATTATGCCTGATTTAACTCCTTTTGGAATCCCTAGGCCCTAGCACCCAGCACCTGGCATATAGTAGAAACTCACTAAATTCTTGTTGAATAAGTAAATATACTGAAAATGTATGCTATAGTATGAATGCTTGTGTCCCCCACCAAATTCATCTGTTGAAGTCCTAACCCTTGAAGTGATAATATTAAGAGGTGGAGCCTTGGAAAGTGATTAGATAATGACAGTGGAATCCTCATAAATGGGATTAGCACCCTTATAACAGAGGCCCAAGGGAGCTTGTTTGCTCGTTCCACCAAATGAGGGTGCAGCGTGAAGACACTGTCTATGAGGAAGGGGCCCTTACTAGTCACCAAATCTGGTGGTGTCTTGATCTTAGCTTTCCAGCCTCCAAAACTGTGAGAAATAAATTCCTGTTGTTTATAAGCCACTCAGTCTAAGGTATTTTGTTATAGCAGCCTGAATGGACTAAGACACAATATAGCACACTTAGTGGCTTGAGCTCTGGGGTCACCTTCTGTCCAGAGGCTGACTGGGCAGCGCTCATCACCACAAGGGCCTACATGGGCTGAGTGCAAGCTTCCTAGCTCTGTAGCTTTTTGTTCTTTATCTTTCCCTTGCTATCAAAGAGGCTGGCTGTTCTCTCCAGAAATTCCAGGAGTTGCTCTTGTTGCCAGGGCTCTGGCCAGCCAGGGTCCAGTGCTGCAGCTCAAGAAAAGCCCCCAGGACCTTCTCATTACTCGTTTATGTTTCTGTAACATCACTCTGTTTCGATGAAGGTCAGGATTGCTGGAAACTTCCTGTCAACCTTCTCTGCTTGGACCTCGGCAGAAGGCTTGCTGGGAGATCTTAGGGATCTGTTATTGAAGTTAAGAGAAAAGTATGCATTCTCCAGAATATACCAGGAGCGGCCATTGTGCACATTCATCTTCACAGCCAATGTAGCCTATTGGTCACTGTCCATGACATGATAAGAATATTCATCTCCAGTGTTACTCCACAGCTGGTGAAGCACTGTCAATAGGTTTCGTAGGGAGACTTTATTCTTGCAGCTGCAATATCCCCTTTTCTCTAGTACCTCTTACCCAACTGGTGTCACACTTCCACCAGCTCAGGCTCCAGCTTCACAGCCTTTGACAGAAATTCCTCATCTTAGAGACACAGTAAGGAGTCATGTTCAGTGCCTTCCCAGTTAGCATCCCCGTTGCACCTTGCCCTGGATTAAACCCACGACTTCCTCCATCTGCCACAGGGTCTTCAACATCTCCTCCAGGGTCTTCAACATCTCCTCCTGCACATCCTGTTGCTTCCCCCCAGCATTCTCAACACTATGTGTCTTGAAATTGCAGTCTTGAAATAAATAGAGCTGATCTACCAGTTCCTGCAGTTTCTGCAAGATCTGCCTGACTTCTTTCTTTTCATTAACCATCATTTCCCAGCTATCATGATTAATTAATTAATATGCAATCTGGTAAGTGCAGTGATTAGAAATGGATTTTTCAGTGAAGTTAATGAAGCTTAAGCTTCAGAACTCTCACTCCCTGGGCCTGTTCCAAGGCCCTGGCAAAGTGTTCACATGGTCATATGTTTCTGTAAAATATGCAAATGTTAGCTGTTTTAATCACACTCAGGTAAGAGCGCACTCTCTCTCTATTCTGACTTCCCATGAATCTCACTTCTGCTGTGTTAAATAACATAAGACTAGCAGTGGGCATTTTTGGGATTTCAATAAGGGGAATCGAGCTGAGGATGCATTATATTTATGTGTTTTTCAGTTGCTTTCATGTATATTGAAGCTATTGTTAATCATCTTGGTGTAGAAATGTCTTCTAGGAATTCTTGCATTGCTCATTGTGCCAACTCACCTAACACTGGGACATGACAGGGCCAGTTTTAACCTGATGTGAATATATTCCACACTCCTGGCACAAAAAGAAAGTGCGTGGAGACAAAACAAGATTGGAAATGTATGGAGCCAGAAGCTAGTCCTTGGAAAATTCTTCCCATTGTTCAATCTGTAAGTGAAGGCTTTGATTCTCATTTATCTTCAGTTTAAATGGAAGATGTTTGATATATAATGACAACCATATGTTATTTTTTTTTATAAGAATCACGTGAAATAGAATTTATCAGAAATTCTGTGTTTGTAACAAACAATACAGAGATTTTGTCTGTATATAATGTAGCATGTTTTATAAAGCCCAACTATCAATAATAAAAAATTCTGATCAATTGTCGCATGGGAAAGACCAAATTCTATTCCTCCTCTCTCTATGAAAAGTAATATTACAAAATTATTGTTAAAGAGACAGTAAAGAGTATGCAACCAACAAATAGGAAAACAGGTAGCAAAGGTATTCTAGAGAAATCAGGCCATTAATTAATGAAATCTGTTGTGTTTTTCTTCTATATTTTGGATAGGTAGTATATTTTTCAGATTTAAAAAATTTGTATTAATTTTTCCCTTTATAAATAATATTATCTTGGCATTCTAATTTTATATTTGTAATTTTGTGTTCTTTTGCTTAAAGAGGGTCTTGAAAACTGTACTAGCTTCAGACCCCACAAACCCGAGGCTGCACCCTGTGGCAGCAGAAGTAGGCACTAGTTCTTGAGGGAGTGTGTCGTTTTGGATAAGGACATAAAGGATCAGACGCACTCTTACAGAGGGAGCACTTAAGCTGAGGTCTAGAGGCTGAATAGTTTTCCAGAGAAACTCTCCAAATTGCAGAAGGGTAATGGAATTTCTTTTTGGTTTTGTACTCATAGTAGGCACGTTTGGTTTACAGCTTCCTCCAGGATGTTTGTTGCTATTGTTATGTGTGGATGTCATCACTTTATAACATGTTGGGGAGAGAGGACGTTTGGTATGGGGTCTATAGGACCCTGTGGATTGATTCTGAGCTGCCTGCAAAGAGAGTTAGCCAGGAACTGGTGAAACCCCAAGGGTGTTTGAGACTCTAGGCACAAACAGAACTGTTTCAGAGCTTAGGTGACCATTGTCCTGCATCTGCATGGATCCAGCTTTATTCTATCATGTCCTTTGGTATGGACAACAGTGTAATCTTGATGGTGGTGGGGCAGCTAGGATGTTTCTCTGAATGTCTGAGCGGGCTGCAGAAGTGGAAAAGTGGGAAACAGCGGCGTGTGTTAGTCTGTTTTTGCATTGCTATAAAGAAATACCTGAGGCTGGGTAATTTATAAAGAAAAGAAGTTTAATTGACTCATGGTTCTGGAGGCTGTACGGGAAACATGGCGCCATCATCTGCTCAGCTTCTCATGAAGCCTCAGGGAGCTTTCACTCATGGTGGAAAGTGAAGCAGGAGCAGGCATCTCACATGGTGAGAGCGGGAGCAAGATGTGGGGGGGGGGGAGGTGGTACCACATTCTTTTTAATGACCAGTGTAAACTCAGAGCAAGAACTCACTCATTACTGCAATTTCCAGGATTTTTAGGGTGGATGGTGAGGCCACTGAGATAGAACTGAGATTCCCTCCCATGACCCAAATACCTCCCACCAGGCCCCATCTCCAACACTGGGGATGACAATTCAACATGAGATTTGGAGGGGACCAAATCCAAACCATATCACAGAGCCAAAGTGAAAGGACAAAGCACATCTAGCCTTGTAGTGACGTCAGCGGGCAGATTGGTTGTTGGTTCATTTATTTACTCAATAAATATTTACTGAGTACCTATTATGTGCCAGATCTTATTCTAGACTCTGGGACTACCATAGAACATAAAGTATATGAGATGCCTGGCTTCTATGGAATATGTGGTTGACATCCCTTGGGAATGACAAGAAATAACAAATAGAACTTACTGGGGGAAGGAGTGGGGGAAGAGGGGTTGAGGTTATGCTATCATAGGTACAGGCCACTAAGGCATTGGATTTTTAGTTTCCAAATGTAATAATTAAATTTAGTGCAAATTATGCATTGTATTCTATTATACAATGGTGTTTATTTTTATATAAAAATGAAGTTTGTCCATTCAAGTCTTTGAGAAAAACTGATAGTTCAGGGAGTTATGTTGTGTGCAACCAGGAAGATACGTTGTGTATAACCATAAACCCCTGCTGTGAGCTTTACAGTTAATTGAAGAGGAACTATTTGAAGATTTTCAAACAAAGAAATGATCGAATCAGATCTGTGTTTATGTAGCTCACTCTTACTTCTCTATTGGGCTTGAAGAAAGAAGCCAGGGAGACTAGTTAGGCACTAATGCAACATTCCAAACTAGAGAGGTTGAGGACTGGAGGCAGAACTGGGGAGACTGGAAGGGAAGAGAAAGGACAGAGTCAAATAAGACTTAGGAAGTAAAACCAGCAGAACTTGGAAACTGATTGCGTGGGAGTGGAGGTAGGAGTTAGAGAAATTGAGGACTATTCCCAGGATTTTTAGGGTGGATGCTGAGGCCACCAACTGAGATAGAACATAAAGGTGGAGGAGCAAGTTAGGGATTAAATAATGAATTCACCAGCCTGGGACACACAGTGAGACCCTGTCTTTAAAACATAAAGAAAAATTAGGGAGGTGTGTTGGCACATGCCTGTAATCCCAGCTACTGGGGAGGCTGAAGCAGGAGGATCACTTGAGCCCAGGAGTTCAAGGCTGAAATGAGCTGTGATTGCACCACTGCACTCCAGCCTGGGCGACAGAGTGAGACTCTGACATAAAAAAAAAAAAAAAAAAAAGAATTCAGTGTTGGATATGCTAAGTTTGAGATGCCTGTGAATATCTGATAGGAATGACAGAAAGTTTGATTTTCAAGTCTGCTGGGGGAAGTGCTGTAGGCTAGAAATAAATATTGGCAATTATTGGAATATAGGTGATGCTTTGAGCAGAGATAAGGGATGAGATTGCAGAAGAGGAGTAGGGAGATTGAGATTAGTCCCCCAAGGATGGGACACAAGTGTTACTATATATAACCCATATAGTGTGGTCAGAGGAATGGGGCTCTTCAAAGGTAATTAGGAGGGGCCCAGAGAAGTACAAGAAGCTTCTCTGTCATCCTCTTCTGGTGTGAGCAAATGTGGAGTTGCTGAGCCTCCTTAATTCATTCAAGAAATATTTATTAAATATCCCTGGATATGTTGTAACATTTCCCACTAATTACTTGGTGACTGGTGTCAGATGTCCAGATGGTTGTATTGTTGAAAATATGTATGATTAACTCCTTGGTGGGAAGAAAAGGCTCTAAATAAGGTCCCATGGCCCACAGCAGGAAGGCCCAAGACATTGAGCATGAAGTCAGCAGAGCCATTGAGACGAGCGACCAGATGGGGACGCGGGATGAGGGGTGTAGGGGCAAGCAGGCCAGCCTGAGGGAATGCCACGTGTTGGACGCTGGAGACATGCTGTGTCACTTCTGTCACAGAGCCACCAGCAGCGTGCCTGGTGCTTTGCTGGCAATCACGGCCTCCTGCATGAGAGCCTGAATCCCTGCTTAAGCCACGAGACTGAGACTTGCTGGTTTCCTTTCCCAAAGCAGGCTTCACAATCTGTTCAGGGCTGTCTCGGTGCTTGGAAGGAGATGGAGGAATTGGGATTTACCGTCTGTGAGGGTATTGCAGGGAAAGAAGGAAGAATGTTCTGTTTTTGAAGAATGATATGAAAGAAAATCTCATCATTTTACAAGTGGAGTTTAATTCATGTGCTAGATAAGAGGAAACCTCACCTCTGGCAAGCATCATTAATTTATTCCATCAAATAGGTTCATAGAAATCCTAAGGTTGATAAAATTCTCAAACAGAAAATGTTAAAAGATCTAAGAAAAATTATAATGGCCTTAGCTATAGGGCCTAAATAATTAAGAATAGTCTCAAAGGCATATGGAACATCAGAGAAAAGTTATGGACATTTTTGTCTGTTAAAGGAGAAAATCTCAAGACGAAGATGGCTTTTTAAATAGAAATGGCAAGTGAACGCTTGTCGACTCAATTGTAAGCCCCTGTCCAGTTTTGTTTCCTGTCCCAGACTCCTTTTAAAAACATTGTAGAGCAAGTGGCAGAGAATCTGCCGCTTTAAAATGCATTCACCTGATCCTCAAGCACTTGTGGTATCTGCATTGTTATCTGTATTCTCAGATGAGAAAACAGAAGCTCAGAGAAGTAGTGTACCGTGTCCTTTTGTCGAAGCTGCTCGGCAGCAGAACTGAGACTCTCAAGCCCGATCGCAGGGCTCCTGCTCATCTCCACGCTCTTCCGCAGCAGCTTCACTTCTTGGTGCGCCCCACTTGCCATGGTAGAATCCACTATATATATACTTTTTGGATTTTGAGGCCATGTCTTCTGATCAGTTTTATATCTGAATCAAGAACTGGGTTATGAGTATGCCATGAGATGGGTTGGTCAGAATGCCCTGGCGGTCTCACATGCTGCCTCTAGGAGGGTAAAAGTGGAAGGGAGAGAGGACATAGTTTATGGCTCATCTTACTTCTTGTTTATCTCCACCATAAAGGTCCAGCATCAGAGGTGATGAGTAGAAGGTGAGGTGGAGGGAGCAGGGTCCCCCTCTCAGCGGACCCAGGCACTGAGACCCCACCATTGGGTGACACAGGAGCAGGATGAGGAAGACAGACCCCGGAGCATGGTGTACTGTGCTCCTTAGGAGAAAATAGACCAAGGCCTCTCTTCAGTCTTCGAGTTGAATCAGAGAAGGCAAAATCAGAATATGTAAGAAAGTATATAACTTCATTTCAGCATTCAACTAAGTGGAGCTCATTCCCATTGGAAAATAAGGTTTTACTGATAGCTTATATTGTGTTGCTAATTAAATTACATCACCTGCTGTCCCTGTTAGTGACAGCATTAGGTGGCGGGATGATGCCATTGGGAGATTTCTCTGGGTCGACTGATCTTTCTTTGATTTTTATGTTGTCTTGTCTCTCTGCAGCACCCCCCGCCACCTTTTTAAAAAACATTTTCAATATTGTTACAGAAAGACAAATTGTGAATGGAGTTTAGGCCTTCCCTCGATTCCTGACACATGAACTAAGTATAAAGTCGGCTGACTGTGAATGTTCAGTTTGGAAAGTTATTATCCCATGAGCAACATCATCAAGATATGCAGGCCTTGTTTTCAATGCTAAGCTTGTGGCACAGGTTTCCTATTGCCGTACGAAGGTTCCCTTACTAAAGATTGCTTGACCTGGTTGAGTCATGATGCATTTTGGGTGAATAATTGTCTTCATTTTACTCTTCTTACTGCCCTTGTAACCCTTCAGGGTCTTGAAAAAATATGGCCTGGTAGATTTTTTTCTTTTGTTTCTACTGTAACACTGAATACGTAATGTGGTTTTGCAGATCCTGTGGCAAGAGATTGGCTGGCTTCCATACTCATTTAAAAATCACTATTGGTGCCTCTGTTGGAGGGGTTTTCAATTCACCATCTCTAATCTGCCCTTCTGAAAGATTTAGTGACCAGATGTCCAGGATCAGTGAGAAAGATCTTGTCTGCCAGAGTCAATATTTTTTTCCTATCATTCTGCTGGCCTAGGGACTTGAAAATCCCTATCAAGCATAGCTAGCTGTGGATGTCTCTGGTAGAAGTATTGTTAACCAAATTCGGGGTTACTAGACTAGCCCAGCTCTAATATTGAAAAGAGTCCTTTTATGTTTTCATCTTTATTTAATTTTTTTAAAAAATCAGCTTTCTTTTTTTTTTAACTATCATTTCTATTCTGCATTTCAAGTCTGGTCATGTAGCCTCTTATCTTTGGCTTTATTTCTTTCCGCCTGCAGAGATATTTCTACTGTGATATCACTTTGCTATCACTTTCTGTACTTGCTTGATGTAACCTTGCCAAGTAACTGGTCTTGTTACTTAGAGTGTGGTCCTCAGGCACCAGCATCAGCATCACCTGCAAGCCTGTTGGGAATGCATGATCTCAGCCCTCACTATGGACCTACTGATTCAGAATCTGAGTTTTCATGAGATCCCCAAGTAGTATGGATATATGTTAAAGTTTGCAAAGCTTTGCTCCAATGTATGGCCTTGCAAACTCAGTCTTTTCTAGAAACCTGTGACATGGAGGGAATAGTTACAAAATATTTTTCACTCTCTCCATGTCCTGGGGTAACTATTGACACTTGCAACTGGGGAGTGGAATGCCAGAGGAGAAAGTGCTCAGCTGCATTGGAACCATGCTCCCAAGGCAGGTGGTCCTGCCATGGCTCTGGACAGGTGAATTTTCCACTTTTCCTTATCTGCACCAATCTGATGCCCTCCTCTCTCATACCTGCACAGCAAGGAAATGAAGCCACTGCAATATGAAGATGTATTTCAAATGACAGAAAGTGTCACTTTAGAGCAAGAGTCCACAGAATGGTGGGGAGACAGATGTCTCAATTTCAGCTGCATGTACTAAGTGACACATTTCATGAGGCAACCAGATGTCTCCATTTCATCCATGTAACAGTTGTTCCCCATGAGACAGGTAAGTGGGTGAGCAGGCACCACAGCTCTGGGACTGGCGAGTGTCTCAGTGTGACAGCCTTGTCACAGGAGGCACAAGGTTCATAATTGTTTTTTTCAAGTTAACATGTTTCAACAGTTATATAGCCATGCTTTTTTTTTTTTTTTAAAGTTACAGAAGTTCAACAGAAATTTATCACGGCGATGCACCTCTCACTTAATGTGAAGTATATAGGCATGTGAATCTTCTGGGGATCTTGGTGAAAATGTAGATTCTGATTCCATAGATCTAGGATGGGGCCTGAGGATCTGCATTTCTTTCTTTCTTTCTTTTTTTTTTTTTTTGAGATGGAATCTCACTCTGCCACCAGGCTGGAGTGCAGTGGTGCAATCTTGGCTCACTGCAACCTCTGCCTCCAGGGTTCAAGCGGGTTCTCCTGCCTCAGCCTGCAGAGTAGCTGGGGTTACAAGCTCGTGCCACTATGCCCAGCTAATTTTTGTATTTTTAGTAGAGATGGGGTTTCACCAGGTTGTCCAGGATAGTCTCCATCTCTTGACCTCATGATCTGCTGGCCTCTGCCTCCCAAGATGCTGGGATTACAGGCATGAGCCACCATGCCCGGCTGAGGGTCTGGATTTCTAACAGGCTCTCAGGTGACTCTGATGCTGAAACTATGGTAAGCTTTTGCCTCTTCTCCAAACAGGAATTTCAAACTGAGGAGCAATTAGCTTTTCAAACGCAATGGCACTTGGGCTACTTTTCCATTTGAGAATGAGATCAGGAAGATTTTTTTTTTTTTTAATATTTTACTTTTTATTAACAAACAATTTTACATATTCATGGGGTACATATTTTGATAGATTTAGGAGCGTCATTGCAGTGGTGCACTTTCTTTTTCAAAATCGAACTACGTATCTCTTGCTCCCCTATATTCATTCAGCACAGGAAAGACAAAAATACATCAGCCTTCGGTCCCTTTTGCCTCCAATCCATCCAGCAGACTGTCACCAACATAATCTTCCTGAAACACTGCTGTCACCATGTCACTTCCCTGCTCAGGAATTTACAGTCATTTCCTATTTCCGATTGTACCAAGTCTAAATTCATCTGCCAGGCTTTCAAGGACTCTCATAACTTGGCTCACTCTATTTATTCAATCTTATTTTCTTCCCCTCCTCAGCCAGGACTCCCTGTCACTCAGACCCCCCTCTGTGCTGCTTTCCTTCCACTGCCAGACTGTGCTGTACTGCAGCTCACCTGAATCTGCTGTTTCCATAGCAGGATTCAAAGGCTAACGTTCTCATGACATTGTCTCTAATTTTTTAGATTGCAATGATCACATCTTTCTTTGAATATTTATGGCCAAACAATTCAGCACTTAATTTAGATTTATTTATTTATTTGAGATGGAATCTTGCTCTGTTGCCCAGGCTGCCAGGCTGGAATGCGGTGGCGTGATCTCAGCTCACTGTCACTTCTGCCTCCCAGGTTCAAGTGATTCTCTTGCCTCAGCCTCCCGAGTAGCTGGGATTACAGGCGTGAACCACCATGCCCGGCTAATTTTTGTATTTTTAATGGGGACAGAGTTTCACCATGCTGGCCAGGCTGATCTTGAACTCCTGACCTCAGGTGATCTGCCTGCCTCGGCCTCCCAAAGTGCTGGAATTACAGGCGTGAGCCATTGTGCCTGGTCCCACTTAATTTAGATTTAAAAGTGCTTTGTGTAGGAGGTTGAGTAGCATCCCTCTCAAGAGTTATGTCTACCCAGAACTTTAGAATGTGATTTTATTTGTAAACAGAGTGTTGGAAGATGTAACTAATCAAGATGAGGTCACTTGGCATTAGGGTGAGCCCTAAATCCAATGACTGGTGTCCTGATAACAAGAGGAAATAAGAGAAGACATACAGAGACACACAGGGAAGAAGGCTATGTGAAGACAGAGGCAGGAATTGGAGTGAAGTTGCTACAAACCCAGGAATGCCAGAGCCACCCTGGAGGAGGCAAGGAAGGATCTCCTAGAGCCTTTGAGGGGAGTGCAAACCTGTTAAGACCTTTATTTTGAACTTCTAGCCTACAGAACTATGGAAGAAGAAATCTCTTATTTTAAGCTACTGAGTTTGTAATTTATTAAGGCAGTCCTAAAGCACACTTTGTATTAATTTTTATCTAATGTATGCATGGTAGCTTTTGCTCTTTAACTACATGTGAAGTCTCTACAAAATAGGGCCCCCTGTGCTCTTCTAATATTCCCTGTAGGACTAAAGCAGTAATATAAAAATATCTATTTTTTTTGTATTTTACTTTTGTTACTGAGATATGTCATGCATACTATAAAGTGCAAAAATTTTAAGTGTCTAGCTTATGACTTAAAAAAACCCACCATAATGGAATCACTACCCAGATCAATGTAGAAGACATCCACAGCACCCTAGAATCCTCCCTTGTACCTTTTCCCAGTTAGAACCACTAGTTGAACTTCAATCGCCACATATTAGTTTTGCTTGTTTGTGAACTTTATATGAATAAATTCATACAGAGGCTTCTATCAACCCTGTGCTGTGAGATTCATTCATTTTTTTACATCTAACAGTTTATACTTCATTAAAAAATTTTTAAATGGTGTTGTAAAATGGCAATTTATAATTGTGTGTATTTATGGAATACAGAGTGGTTATGACATATGAATACAAAGTGGAATAACCACATCAAGGTAATTTTAACATTTATCACTTCAAATACTTATTTTCTTTTGTGGTGAGAACATTTGAAATTTGCCCTCAGTGATTTTGCAATGCACAATGCTTTATTATTAACTACATTCACCGTGCTGTGCCAGAAATCTTAAAAAACAAAAAAACAAAAAAACAAAAAAACCCAACCCCTAGTTTTCCTGTCTGAAACTTTGTACCCTTTGACCATCATTTCCCTATTTTCTCCACCCCCAGCCGCTGTAAGTGAGGACATGTGGTATTTGTCTTTCTGTGCTTGGCTTATTTCACCAAGAATATTGTTTTTAAATTACATCCATGTTACTGGAAATGCCAGAATTTCCTCCTTCTCCTCCTTATTCTCTTCCTTCCTCTTCCTCCTCCTCCTCCTCTTCCTCTTCTTCTTCTTCTTCCTCTTCTTCCGCCTCCTCCCTCTCTTCCTCTTCTCCTTCTCCTCCTCCTTCTCTTCTTTCTTCTTCTTTATTATTAAGAGACCAGTGCTCGCTCTGTCACCCAGGCTAGTCTACCTCCTGCCCTCAAGTAATCCTCCAGCTTCAACCTCCCTAGTAGCTGGGATTATAGGCACAAGCCACCATGCCTGGTTCAGAATTTCCTTCTTTTTGAAGTCTGAATAGTGTTGTATCTATACCACATTTATCACTTTATCTGTTGATAGACACTTAGGCTGATTCCATAACTTGACTATTGTGCATATTGCTGCAATGAACATGAGAGTGGATATCTCTTTGATAAGCTGATTTCCTTTCTTTTGGGTAAATAACCAGAAGTGGGATTGCTGGATCATATGATAGTTCTATTTTTAGTTTTCTGAGGAACCTCCATCCTGTTTTCCATAATGGTTATACTAATTTACATTCCTACCAACAGTGTATGGGGGTTCCCTTTTTTCCACATCCTTGCCAACTTGCTACCTTTCGTCTTTTTTATAGTAGCCTAGTAGCCATACTGACAGGGGTGAGGTGATACCGCGTTGTGGTTTTGATTTGCATTTTTCGAATTAGTGGTGTTGAGCATTCTTAATAATACCTGCTAGATACTTGTATGTCTTCTTTTGAGAAATGTCTATTCAGATCTCTTATTCAGTTTTTAAACTGGATTATTTGTGTTTTTGCTATTGAGTCTTCCTTATATATTTTGGATATTAACCCCTTAACAGATGGCTTGCAAATATCTCTCCCAATCTGTAGGTTGTCTTGTTAATTGTTTTCTTTGCATTGCAGAAGGTTTTTAGTTTAATGTAATGCTATTTGTCTATTTTTAGTTTTGTTGCCTGTGCTATTGCAGTCAAATGCCAAAGAATTGTTGCTCAGACCAATGTCAAAGTGTAGTTTTCCCCTATGTTTTCTTCTAATAGTTTTAGTTTGAGGTCTTACGTTTAAATTTTTAATCCACTTTGAGTTTATTTTTGTATATGGTGTGAGATAAACATCCAGTTTTATTCTTCTGCATGTGGGTATATTCAGTTTTTCCAATACCGTTTATTGAAGAGACTATCCCTTTTCCATTGTGCATGGCATTTTTGTTGAAATTCAATTGACCATATGTGCATGGGTTCATTTCTAGGCTCTCTATTTTCATCTATTGGTTGATGTACCTATTTTTATGCCAGTATCATGCTGTTTTAATTACTAGAGCTTTAAGGTATAATCTGAAATCAGGTAGTATGATGCCTCCAGCTTTCTTCTTTTTGCCCATGATTGCCTTGGCTATTTGTAGTATTTTGTACTTACACATGAATTTTAGCATTGTTTTAAATATTTTTATGAAAAATGGCATTGCAATTTTGATAAAGGTTGTATTGAATCTGTAGATAATTTTAGGTAGGATGGGCATTGTAACAATATTAATTCTTTCAATTCATGAACACAGATATCTTTCCATTGATTTGTGTCTTCAATGTTTTCATAAATGTTTTACAGTTTTCAGTGTACAGGTCTTTTACCTCCTTGATTAAATTTATTCCTAAGTATTTTATTTTTTTGGTAGCTATTGTAAATGGGATTGTTTTCTAGATTTCTTTTTATACATTTTCATTAAGTGAATATACCTATGTTTATTCATTCTGTTGTTGAAGCTCACTTGGGTTCTTTCTGGGTTTTGGCTATTATGATAATGTTGCTATGAACATTCCTATATTGTATTTTGGTGCATATTTAAACACCAAGGTATATATTGTTGGTCTATACCTAGGAGTGGATTGCTGAGTTATGGTTCAAAACAGTTCGTCCATGTTGTTGTGTGGTTCAGTAGTTCGTTCTTCAAAAAAAAAATTATTTCTTAATTTTTCTGGATACATAATAGGTGTATATGTTTATGGGTTACTTAAGATACTTTGGCACAGGCATATAATGCATGATAATCACATCAGGGTAAATAGGGTATCTGTCACCTCAACCATGTATCCTTTGTGTTACAAACAACCCAATTGTATTCTTTTAGTTATTTAAAAATGTACAGTTAAATTATTTTTAGCTATAGTCACCCTGTTGTGCTAGCAAATACTGGGTCTTATTATTTCTTTCTAACTATTTTTTTGTACCCATTAACCATCCCCACCATTCCCTACCACCCTGCCTAGTCTCTGGTAACCATCCTTCTACTCTCTATCTTCATGAGTTCAATTATTTTAATTTTTAGCTCCCACAAATAAGTGAGAACATGCAAAGCTTGTCTGTCTGTGCCTGGCTTATTTCACTTAACATAATGTCCTCCAGTTCCATCCATGTTGTTGCAAATGACACAATCTCCTTCTTTTTAATGGCTGAATAGAACTCCATTGTGTACATGTAGATTTCTTTATCCACTCATCTGTTGATGGACACTTAGGTTGCTTGACTATTGTGAATAGTGTTGCAGTAAACGTGGGAGTGCAGATATCTCTCTGATACAGATTTCCTTTCTTTGGGGTATATACCTAAAAGTGGTATTGCTGGATCATATGGTAACTCTATTTTTAGTTTTTTGAGGAAATTCTCCACAGTGGTTTTACTAATTTATGTTCCCATCAACAGTGTACAAGGATTTTCTTTTCTCCACATCCTCAGCAACATTTATTATTGCCTGACTTTTGGATAAAAGCTATTTAAACTGTGATGAGATGATATTTTATTATAGTTTTGATTTGTATTTCTCTGATGATCAATGATGTTGAGCATCTTTTCATATCCCTATTTGTCATTTGTATGTCTTCTTTTGAGGAACATCTATTCAGGTCTTTTGTTCACTTATTAATTAGATTATTAGATTTTTTTCCTATGAGTTATTTGAGCTCATTATATATTCTGGTTATGAATCCCTTGTCAGATGGGTAGTTTGCAGATATTTTCTCCCATTCTGTGGGTTATCTCTTCACTTTGTTAATTATTTCAACAAAGTGTAGAAATTTGCTGTGTAAAAGCTTTTTAACTTAATGTAATCCCAATTGTCCATTTTTGCATTGGTTGCCTGTTCATATGAGGTATTACATTTTTGCTTTGGTTGCCTGTTCATATGAGGTATTACATTTTTGCTTTGGTTGCCTGTTCATATGAGGTATTACATTTTTGCTTTGGTTGCCTGTTCATATGAGGTAT